>JAQGAO010003188.1:0-17621 GCA_034697705.1 Ommatoiulus sabulosus | reverse complement strand
AAAGGTAGCCTCCGACCATGGTCGGATTAACCGGAGTGACGGACTAGCCGAGGGCGGACTAGAGGGGTTCTACTGTAGTTTGAATTTTTGTTCTTCATTTTATTACCGCAACTACTTAAAAATTGTTTATTTAAGGATCATTTCTTTAAAAGAAACATTTGGCGATTTCCATTTAAGAATATAATAAATCAGTAAAATAAAACACACACGTGTTAAAAGTGGAATTTCTGAAGACTTATCGACAGAAAAATTATTACTTTATATTGCAACTAATGATAGATTATGTGGATATTAAACCTTATTCATATGGTTGCGTAGGCCATTGTGTAGAATGGAATGAAAATTTTCTATCCTACTTCCATGATATGCATAAATCAACTCTTTTCCCTCAAACTTCATATCCACTGCCTTACTGTACTTAATTTGAAAAATATGCGTTGGATTTGGAGCTTCTGCAATTTGGCCAGTTAATTCCTTTATTTTTGCAAACTGCAATTGAAAAATAAAATGGATATTTTTATTATTTTCTGAATCAAAGTATCCAAGACTTGCGAATAAGTCAATCGCAACAATATCTTACCATACTTTTATTAACACTTTCGACTAAAAAAGTCTTAGTACTCAATACCCAAGCCAAAAGATCAATACTTTCACAGGAATTCATCTGACTGGCGTCCCTTTCACTCAATTCATTGAGTAGGAATGTCAAGTCAGGTACTCTGCTAGCAACTCCCTTCTATAAAAATGAAAATAAGCAATACGAATTTCTTTTATAAACATGAAATTCACAAGGAGCTAACAAATTCTGCATTAATTTGCTGAGAACTATCATTACCAGTTTATCAAAATTCTTGAAGCCAGACACGCCAGGGAGCATGTCAGCATCATCTCCGTCATCGCAAAATTTTTGTGGAAATGGTCGCAATACTGTGTCACGTCGATAGCTTAGCAGGGACGAAACGAATAAACTCCACAGCAGATCACAGGCTAGGATATCTTGCCTCAATTTTTTCAAAATAATCGCGCTACAACTTTGTTCAACAGCTGAATTTGAGTATGAGGGTACCGCCTCTTCTGGAATCGAGCCTGCTGGCAATTCCGCATCCGTAGGATCCAACGGATATATTTCCGCCTTCTCCAGATTGTCAAGGGAACATTCCTCCTTTGGCTTTATATTTTCCGTATTTAACATATTTACCACAAAAACATATCTCCGTTCTGATCCTTGGCGCGGCCAGCAGCTGACAAGCGGAAATGGATTGTCTATTACCGGAAATGGAACTTACCTGGCAGACGACGCGTTTCGTACGAACGTGTATAGTACGCTCCGCACTTGAAATGCTGCAAAAATGGGTTTAGATGATGAAGAAAATTTAGTTACTTATGGTACCCCATTAGTTACCGATGACAATGAAGGTAAGTGGTATAAGGATTAAGTGTAACGTTGCAATATTATCGCAGGATACAACTTTTCGCGAGTGCACGCGTACATGTGCGTCAATTTTATGGCGAATATTCCATAATCATACGTGATATATTTTCTATGATGTCCAAGCTTGGACCAGCGTCTCCCTATGCGATCAACACATTTTAATATACATCTTATTCAATTAACAGATGAAGTTCCAAGGAAGAAACCAATACCAATCGAACAGCAAGTTGTCACAGATGCTAGAGGACTACGTCGCTTTCATGGCGCATTCACAGGGGGGTTTTCGGCAGGATACTTTAACACTGCTGGCTCCAAAGAAGGTATATGGTCGTTGTACAACTATTGTCTCACGGGCCATCCCTCGTGTGCAGAAATAGGCCAACGTTAAAAATCCACCAACCGACCAACCAACCAACGGGCCATCCGAAACAACTCCACCAGCACCGATGGTCGGATGGGTTACGCGCTTGCCTCTCGAGCCTAAGGCACCGATGGTCGGATGGGTTACGCGCTTGCCTCTCGAGCCTAACTAGCGGGGTTCGCTCCCCGACGGCTCTTGCAAATTAAGAGTTTAAACCAAGGTCCCGTGTAGATCCCGTTTGATCTCTGCACGTTAAAGATCCCTCTTGTGCGGGTAAAAGTCCCCCTTTGTAGGCAAAATTCCCAGGTAGGTGACGCTGACACATCCCCTGGCGTTGGTGTTTAGCCCTCGTGTGCAGAAATAGGCCAACGTTAAAAATCCACAAACCAACCGAAACAACTCCAATACACTGGATTGGTTTTAAAGAGCACTCCAGTGGACATAGTGGGACACTTTTCAGATTTTTTTGTCTGACATATAAATTGAGCCCGGATTTTCTACGTACAATTTTGTCGTCGAACAGTCGACTTAAGCTCAGTAATATAAGATGTAACTTTTTGAATCTGCAGGTTGGGCTCCCCAGTCGTTTGTATCATCTCGAAGCAGTCGTGCTGGCAAAAGTGGTCAACTGCCGGAGGATTTTATGGACGAGGAAGACCTGGGAGCATTTGGGATCGCTCCGAGAGCCCTTAAAGTCAATAAGGACTTTGCAGTTGATCAATCAAATAAGACGGAAAATTCAAGGAAACGCCACCATGAAATAATCGAAGGTCCAATTCCAGGGCTCCCCCCACTGCGAGATGTAATAGTTCCTGTTAGGTAAATGTCTCAAGTTTCTTTAGCATGATTAACGATTTTGTTTTACTTAGTACAATAATTTATTTCCTTCGATAGTGAGTCCATGGGAGTTCAACTTTTAAAGAAAATGGGCTGGAAACCAGGACAGGGAATAGGTCCTCGTGTTAACATCAAAGAGAAGCAGAGGAAGGCTAAGTCAAAAGGTATTATATATTAACAGTTTCAGCTGTTAATAAAAGAAAAATCCTTTCATATGTTTCATTTTAAATTTACTATTTTAGTTTCCAAAGCTTTACCAGATGTGAAAGTGTATGGCTGTTCTCATCCTGATGAGGTTGATCTGCAAGATTCTGATGCAGATGATGTACAAGGGATTCTCTTTGCTCCTGATGACATTGATATTCATGGCATTAAAGCCAAGGAAAACTGGCATGGATTGGGTTATGTTGGACTTGACACAAATCCTGTTCTCTCCACGTTCAGGGAAGGATACAGACGAGAAATACCTGTTATTGACAAGAGCCGGAAATTGGCAATCTCTGGAGAGGTATCGTTTGTTGAAGGATGCATTTCTCGTTGCTTGCGGAATGGAGTACTGGAATTTGAAATCTTTCAATATATTGATGGTTTGTTTTGAGGACATCAGCCATATTCAAAAAAACAAAAATATGATTTTGATTTCACATTTTAAGTTTCACAAATCGGTTCGCCTCGGGTATTCTATTGTAAATGCTGAAAGCAAATCTGTTTAGTAATATTCTTGAACATTATTTTACATAGGCATTTGGGGTTGGAGCGTATGAGGAAGAAGATGCAAATATTTACACTGTGGATGATATGTCGCAATACGATTTCGAACTTAGCGTGGAACCTTCTTCGAGCTCTGATAAAATCCACAAAAGTAACTACCTCTTTGTATATGATCTTTACTTTCCTATAAAGATAGAATAATTCTAGAGATTTAATTCGCTTCTTATTGTATCGGAAAAGGTTATCAGCAATCAATAGGTTACATTGGCAAGGAATTGGAAGGGTTTCATTTGTCTTCCAAGCTAGTGCCAGCAAAAAAGATTTTTCCACTGCCAAACCTCCCCAAAGATTTTCAGCCATTTCATAAGTCATTCACTGCAAAGTCTCACCAGACAGAGAAGCAGCAGGCTGGGGGACTGGACAGGCACAGAATGAATGCCCGGGACAGAGAGGCAATAATTGATGATGAACCACCAGCAGAAGGTATGTAAAAAAATCAATTTAGTTGAAACTGACATCAGAAAGAAATGCAAAACTTAAACAAATGTTATTCAGTTATAATTATATGTTGATGTCAACCAATTTTGAAAACCCCATTATCAGCAATTGTGTTTGCAAAATTATTTGTAAAAATCTTAATTTCAAATTACCAAAGTGCCCTTATAAATTTCAGAAAAATATTCCTAAATAGTGCCAAGTCAATGTCTTTTGCTGTGTCTCACATTCAAAACTATTGTTTTAGAAGGCGCATTCGCCATGCAGAACACAGGAAAGAAAATATTTTCATGATTAGCTTACATTTAAACTTAGGTTCCGTTTTCAAGCATCTAAAACCTGAAGATCGAATTCGGTTGCAAGGTATTCGAAAGTCTAACGAAACACCTTATAGCATTCCTGAGCCAGAGTCACCATCAAAACCTAAGGAAACTGAATCCATTTGGTCAAAGTTTCGTGCAAGCTCTGGAAGCAGCTCTTTTAAACCTTTTGCGCAAGATGAAGACAAGCAGAAACGCTATGAGATCTACCTTAAACTTAAAGAAGCCAAAAAAGAAGGTACTCTTTAGTTTACTTATCTCACCATTCCCATTGAATTTCAACTAAACATTCATCTTGGTGCCTAGATGTCTTCGTGCAGTGTCAACCAACCATAATGACTGAATGGGAAAAGCAAAGAGAACAAGAAGAATTCAAGCGTTCCGCTGAGATATACAGGCCATTGTCTCAAAGTATGGCTTCAAGGTTTGTGTCCGAGAAGCAACCAGAAGTCACCCAGCCTTTGACGGGATTAACTACAGTGGAGACTGTCGTGGAAAAGAGCAAGGTTAATGTCTTTCAAATTTTATTGCAATTTAACCACAACCACGTTGACCTAATATATATATATATATATCCTTTTTATCTTATTAGGGTAAAACTGAAACTATTAAACGAGAAATATTCGAGTGGCATCCGGATCGTTTGCTTTGTAGAAGATTTAATATCCCAAATCCATATCCAGAGTAAGCAGCCATATTATTTTCCTAATTTTCAACAAAAGCTGTTGTGTATTAATTACGTTTTGCTTATAGGTCAAACTTGGTTGGAATTCTTAAAGTAAAAAGGGATAAGTACTCCATATTTAACTTTTTGGAGTTGCCAGAACAATCACAGAAAATCCCCGAAGTTTCCGCTCTGGAAGAATCTAAAGATGAAAATCTTAACGATGCTGATAATGCACAGCCTTCCTCTAGTAAAGAAAATCTGAAGAATCGCCCTAACTTATTTTCAAACTTGGAAGATGATACAAAATTTCAAACTCCCCCACAAAGCAAGGAACCAGTTCCAAATGTAAGTGGTTTTCAAGAAGAATCTTTTTTTTTCGATATTCAGTTAATTATGGGTGGTGTCAATAAATCAAGATCATATACCGGTATTAAAATTGCAATGTTACATAATTTTTTTAGACTTCCAAAATTAGCTCAGAAGATACCAGACCCCCTATGGATTTGTTCAAAGCTATTTTTCAAGACTCGGACTCTGAAAAAGACTCAGATACTGACCAAGACGAAATGCAAGAACAACCTACAAAAATCCCAACAAAAGAATTTTCCATGGCCGACATCATCCCAAAAACCACAAACACACGAGATGGTGTACGGTTACATACCAATGATATAAAAACACTAGCAGATCCATTCGGTATTTTTTCCAACCTTGACTTTGATTCTTTGAATTCAAAAAGTGAGGCGCCAGTTTCACTAGTCTCTGGGAATAAGAAGTTAACGAGTGTGGCAGTCAGAATTGAACCATCTGCTGTTAACAGTATGGACTCTGAATATTATGGCCCATCATTGCCTCCTCCAGCAGCAGCAAGTACAAGCTTACACCATGATGCATCCAGAGTGCACTCTGCAAATGGGACACAGACTTTGAGCTTGAAAACTCCCAAGAAGAAGAGCAAGCACAAGCATAAAAAGATTAAGGTAAATTCATAACACTGAAACACTTACATACCTTAACACTGTCTGCCACATGAATCAGAATTTCCGATTTAAATAAAATAGAAAAAAAAGCATAAAAAATCCCATGTGAACTCCAGTGAGGATGAGACATCAAGCAATGAGGAAACAGATTTGAATAAGAAAATATTAAACAAGTGAGTTTAGTTTGAAATTTGTTGACATTCTTGCTGTAACTTTACATAATTTAATACTCAAATTCTTATTTTTTAATACTCAAATTCTTATTTCCAGGATTAAGAAAAGTAAAAGATCACGGCATTAATTATTGTATGGTTGAAGATGTGAATAAATTGTTTCATTACATTTTGGTTTCATTTGATTCTATTTGGCTCAACACGCACTGAATGGATGTGGTCGACAGTAAATTCCCTATCATTCCTATTGCTTTACACTGATCTTCAACTGGGTCAATTGTCACCAGCCAACATCTCAGGCTTGCATCCCCTCAAAGTTGAAGGTGATATATTCTCACTGCAAAAAGACAATTAATCCCCTAATTTTGTCCAGAATCTGTGCAAAACGCCCACAAGTCCATGCACTTAGTATAAGAAGTCTAATCCAGGGTTGCCACAAAATTAATTTCATTTCCCTGACCAAAACTTACTCATTATTGCATATCAATTTTTTTGTCATAATGAAAAAGAAAATAACAATTGCAATGAGAAGCTTGGCAAAACACTACATTTTGTTACAAGTCTAGCTAAAGAGGATTGGAGCTGCTAGCAGACTGTGCAGGGATAGCATTTTGCTTTAATTTGGGAAAATTTCCATGACAACTTTTTTCCCCTGACATGTGGCCACTCAGCTAATCTGTCCTGGGGTACCCACATTACCTCAAAGCCAATGAATCCCATTGCTCACCTTCGAGAATCTAGTCTCGTCCAAATCAGTGTGCGTTGAGCCAAATTAATATATTCAGGGAAAGCCATACAAGAATTGAAGACTCATATTAGGTATAGTCATTCACTATAATTCCCACAGCCATTCCCAACACCTTACTAACATGGTTCAGCACTTTGAAATTAAGTTCTCTTTGCAATCTATAGAAAACTGCAATAATACTTGTGCAGCATCTCAGATAGCAAGAATATTTGGAATCGATTCACTCCCATTTACTATTGTTAACTTTTTAAATTAAACAAAGAAGAAATTGGAAGGAAATCATTTTTATTTAACATATTGAATTTGTACAATAAGATGCAGCACCTGAAAAAATAAAAAATGTTTTTGAGATACTAGGGACAACACTGATATTGCACATTAAAGTTCCAGAACAAATTTTCACATCAGAAATTCGCTCATCACAATAATTATGACTGGGGCGATATTAATCATCATTTGCAAGTAAAAGAAATTAGCGTGAAGAAAACCAACCTGTTGAATTGGTAAAGATTTCCTTTGATAATCAGCAAGCAGTATTACAGGAATTATGACTCCTTTACTGAATACTTAAGTGGGCTGCCGGACATTTAAACAGGCTGCAAAGTATAAATTAAATCTTTCTTAAATAAAAATCAACAGTGTGCAACCGCAGGAATGAGAAGTACATATTTCAGCAATTAAAACGTTCGTCAGCTTAATTTCAGACATATGCTTGTCATTGATAACATCATTAAAGTTAAGTAGTTTGCATAAAATCAAAATGACCACGTACCTTTTATTGGTCGAAAGCATGTTCCTCCAGCATGGGTGACAAATTTTACCTAAGCATATTGAAATTGTACAAAAACAGCACCGCCTAAAAAATACAAAAAATCGATTCCTTTTAGTTTAAGATTCTAAACGTAAACACTAATTGCATTTTGAAGTTTCAGAACAAGTGCTTTACATCAGAAACCTGCTCATCACAATAACTATGACTGGGGCAGCATTAATCATCATTAAGTAAAAAATGAACATGTAAAAACCTAACCTGGATGATTGGTAAAAATATCCTTTGATAATCAACATGCGGTATTTCAGGAATCATGATGTTGATGGAACCTCATTCGCTGAATACACAAGTGAGCTGCAGGTTTAATTCATTGTTAAACCCTGTGGAAGAACATATAGATTAAACAATGTCTTAGCAAAGTTTTAAGTTTCTAGGCATTTTCAAAAATGTCAGTAAAGCCGCTCATCAAGAAACTTATGACTGGGGCGGTAATAATTGCATCATGAAATTATGGTATCTTCATTGATTAACTGGGATGTGTAACCAAGGCAACAGAGTACAAACTAAACTGGTTTTTAGTTCAAATAAAAAGATTTTATTCCTGGACAAGTGAAAGAACTTTGAATGCAAACCAGTATAAAAACATACCTTTCCTAGCTTCAGGATTTGCGCAAATACAGCTAAGATTCCAAATGAAAATCAACCGTAAAAACTACCTGCATGAACCACAAAAAAAAAGTATTAGATCACAGAACTGCCTGTAATTGCAACATTTTATAAAAACATGATATCAGGAAATTCCGATAGTGGTTGTAATCACTTATCATACGAACGAGACAATTATCTCATCATAGAATTATCAAGACATGTAGACAAAATAAACTTTCACTCACTGTTTGATCATGAACTATTGGTGGATGTCGATCCTGTAACTAAAATAAAAACTATCAATTAGAATTTCATCATCATTAATGAAATTTCGAGCTAAACATTTAGTTTCAGACATTTCGTCATCTTCACAATCACTAAGACAGGGATAACTTTAATTCATCAGTTAAGTAACTGCTTAAAACAATGGCCAATATCGAGAAAAATTTTTTTTCATAATAAATCTAGTTTAGAAAAGAAATTTTAATGGCTTTCACAAGCAATATTGATGAGTTAAAGAGAAAATGAACAATAAACTTACCAGTAAATCTGTTGGTCATCTCAAGATATGGCTCATTTTAGTTGTCATCCGCCAAGAGCTTTCATCATGAGACCTAGATGGGAAAAAATGTAATCCTAACTTTAACAACTTCCTTTAAGAGTAAATTGATACAAATTAAGTTTTACAATTGTCCGCAATTCTCACAATGCCAATAATGACTTTTGAAAATGTGCACTTTACTTTACACAACGGGAACGCGAAGACATCAATTAATGCTGATGCCTCGAACTAATGTTGTGAACATGTTTCTCGAGACAAAAGCATCGAAAGCATGCAACGTTGAAACGCAGCTCACCTTAATGGTCAAAGCAATATTCCAGTTCGGACTATTAGAAAGAAAATAATGATTAAGTTTGTGCTCAGCAGCTCAGGATATTTAAAAAAATTTTTTTTTTAATTTTGTTGCTTAGCCGCGTGTTGAAAATGTCTGAAAAACAACATGACCAACATAGCTAGACTAAGCTTTTTAATTTACACAACGTAAACGCCAGGATTTCGGTATACAAAAAACCCTGGAGCTGGGTTGTGACGAAGCTCGCAATTTCATAAAAGAACTGAGCTACGAATCATTTACTTCAATAAGAAACTTACCAAATATGCCGGGTGAAGAAAAAGCCCTCATCTCGCGTGCAAGTCATTAGCCCTAGAAATGACCAATTTAAATCTGGTTAAAATAAATTACAAATAACGCTGGTCCAAGCAAATTACATACGACATTCAGATTCATTATTGTTGAATTCACTGTAAATTCAGAACAGGTCTATGATAAATCATCATGATAACTGCGTTTCGCCGACACGTGGTCCATCTTTTTCGATTTGCCATAAAAAAAGTTTCAACGAATTTAGAATAAAAATGATAAAGGTGTTCATAAGGTAATTGAAACACGATGGATTAGCTTCTTAAATGTCGGATATTAAATGCGAAAACGCAAAGATGGAAATGGATTGAAATATGGAAATTTACACGACATCCAAAGGCCAAAAACCAAGACAAACTTACCTAGCTGCGAGCACGACCAAAAAGAACGATCTTCAAATTCAAGAGACTTATGCATGGAGGCTAGCAAGGTATTTATACTGCGTTAACTATGTCGGCTATCCTATCGTGAAATTACGGACCAATTAAAGCACAAAACGCGACATGACGTCACACGTCTTTGCTCGTTATTGGTTAAAAATCTTTTATCCGGGTCCAGACTTTAGATGGTCTGATGGAAAACACTGCAGCGCCGCCCTTTTGGGTAGCAGATATCAACTCGCATTTAGCCACGCCCTGCCCTTGTAAACGAATCGTAGCCTCGTAGGCAACGTGTCACTCATCGTAGTGACAGTGTGGTTATACTGTGTAGTGATATACCACAAGTATACTTTGGATAATGGATATTGGATATACCCTAGGCCTAGGCCGTAGACACAATGGCACTGCGAACGCATATAATTTTATTCAAATTTCAATAGTATAACAGTATATAATACTGTGGTGATGACAATCTAGCCATACTATGGTATACCATTGTGTAGATGAGTGTGATCTAATTGAGAGCACTGTGCTGGGAGGCTTAAAAAAGCACTTAAAGGGTGTGCTACAGAAATCCAATCAGATACATCTTGCCAAAATTTCCTGGAAATTTCAAATAGGCTTAGGCCAATCATAGAATTCTGTTGAAACTGACTCGAGCAGCGTATTATGTTTAATAAAATGTTATCATTTTATGCGCGTGAAGTTTCCTTCTGAATTCTGATTGTTGTATGAACTTTGCACGGAAAATGCCGAATCAGTTACAGTTTAACCAAACGAAGTTTGTTTTTCATCCTTGATTACAAGACCATTGTAGAGGATTGAACGGTAAATCAGATATTCCTAAGTTTAAGAATACACGGTACACGGATTAGAATTTTAGATGTGATATCGTTGTGTACATGTACATTTTATTTTATTGGAAAATACTAGTATTATTAAGACACTTTGAGGCCTACGTGATGACGCCACAGGTGGAAAATCTCATACCCATTCCTCGTACTGTACATGCATGCCTGCATGATTACTCACCACAGTATGTTACTACTGTATATACTGTACATGTACACCACAAAATATTAAAATATATTGAATGAAACTATCAACAGGCTATGGGTATTAATGAAATGTAAATGAATTTTACATGTGCATGTATGTTTAGTTTTAATTATCACAATTACCCCCAAGATCGATAATGTACGTACTGCACGTAGGCCTACACTGCATTACATGAACGACGCGACGTCCCTGCCATTTCTGATAAGGGCTACTCCACCACACCCAGTTGATTATATCGTTAAATATATATTGAATAAAATCATCATTAGGTGGATCATGTGAATAATTAAAATACGTACATTAATTGCATGGTTCCATAGGAATTGAAATAGAATTTAAATATGATATAGAAAACCAAAATAAAATCTTAATTTTCTCTAGCTACAGTATTTATACAGTACATGTATATAATAATTATACAGTCAGCTATACTACAGTTCGCTTACATACAAATAACTCAAACATGTACAGTATATTATCAATTATTCTAAAGATTTGTACTAATAGCTTTTTCTTAAAATTCAGGTTGCTGCACAAATGGCTTCACCGGTACATCCCGACACAAATTTAAACAGTCTCAATGCTTCCATATTTCTGCAACTCACTGATATTTTGCAAATCAATGAAACTTGGAAAAGGCTGATTGAAGTTCTTCCTGAGCAGTATTTATGGTAACTTGTGCTGCGTAGTTTTTGATGCAAATACAAATAAACCAGCCCTGCAGCCACGTGGTGTTTGGGGTTCAAAGTTGCTAAGCGATTTTGTCATTGCTTTGTTGCAATAATTATCTGGATCTTGTAAAAATATACTTAATAGAGTATTTAAGATAAGTGATTAAAAGTTGGTAAATTCATGCCTTCCATGCGCACATGCTAAGCACCTTTTCTTTTCACTTCGTTAAAAGTGGAATCAATCGCTTTACTCTATATGATAAATCAAAGAATGAGTATTAATTTTATCTAATTTCTATAGTACTGCTAGGGATATCCAATATTATGAACAAGGAGTTTATAGGCCAACTGAGCCAGCAGCAGCAGTTCTTCGAGATCTAGGAAATAAAGGAATGACTGCGGGAGAACTTATACCATGTTTAGAAACTCTGCAGCTGGAGCGTGCGTTGCTCTTGATGAAGGATTATGGTATATTTTAAATGAATATACTAAATTGCATCATTAGTAAAACTGCAGATGTTACTCATGCTTTTGATTTGATATATTAGACCCTGTAAAGATTACCAGAGACTTGCCATCGTATGCGAAGGTTCCATTTGGCTTTAATAGTAATTTTAAATTGGAATGTAAGGTCACTGGCTTTCCTCGGCCAGCGTTTCAGTGGTTCAAGATGTCAGATTCAGAAACCTGGGAAGAATTGACTAACCAAATTAGTAGCACGCTTACTTTTAAACCTGTAAGGTAGGTGCTGCTATTGAGCGCATGAGTCCTTGAAACGTTTTTTTAAAAAAAAGGTCTTGACAATAAACCCGACTGTTTTCAATTGAATGGACTTAGATATGCAGATGATGGCGTTTACATATGTAGAGTACATAATCGGAACCCTCATTCCAAAGAATCTGCTTCAGTATTATTCACAAAAGAGTTCAGACTAGAAGTTGAACCAGTTAATGAATTTCAAGGTTAGGGTAATTTCATTACACATTGAATGATTAAGTGTACGTGGTTTCCTGAGTTTTTTGAGTTATATTTTACTTTTCATTTATTCTAGATTCTAAACCTATTCAGATATCTCCCCCTGTAATTTCCATACACCCCCGCTTACCTGGTCGTGGAGCAGTTGATATGGGTTCAAATCTAATATTTGAATGTCAGGCTAAAGGCGCGAAACCCATTTCATACGAGTGGTTTAAGAATGGAAACATAATTAAAGCTGGGACCAGTTTGATGACTAATGAAGGTAAAATTACGTGATATACATTTTATTTATAAAACATGTACTTACTTTTTTACTCAACTTTACTCGACGCAGCTCTAGAGTGTAAATCTTTTTTGAAGATTGACAATATTCAACCAGAAAATGATGAACCGAAGTTTACTATTCAGTGTCAAGCAACAAACCCTGGTGGAGTAACTATGTCCAAAGAATATAAGTTTTCACTTATGACAGGTCCATCAGCCAGATTCAGTGGTATGTTTGTTAATACAAAAAAAATAGTTTTTGTGGCATTAATGATTGCATGTACAAAGCAGTAAAAAGTACTTTATCACAATATAGTATTATTTTATTGCAATAAACCTGAAAAACTATCGGCTGTTTTTTGGCCTTTTTTTTTTAAAAAAAAAAAAACAAAACATTTTTTAAAAATATTTTGGTATGTGCAAAAACATTGATAAATATCATACATTTAGTGGGCTCGAATTCTTTCAATAATTTTTTTTTTAATTGAAAAAGATTTTTGTTAATGGCCTAATATGTTAATACTGATCTTATTTACAGCACTCAAGTTATGAAATGATAACTTCGGATTTGTACCTATAATTCAACCCATTTTTCTTTTTCTAATCAGCTGAAGACAAAGTTGCCCTCTTGATAGGCAATGGATGTTATAAAGACTGCCCAGAGTTACCAAATGTGCAAAATGATATCATCGCATTAGCTCAAGCATTAAAAGCAATGGATTTTAAAGTTTTGACTTTTGCCAACTTGGGGAAAAACGAAATTTACAATGCAGTGGATGAATTTTGTAAATTGTTGGACAACGATGTCTATGGTTGGTTGAATATATTTGTTTTATAACTACAAATGTTATTGGACCCTAACCTGAGATTGTTTAGGTGTGTTTTACTACGCTGGACATGGCTTTCAGTCAAATCGCAGGTGTTACATGGTTCCTTTAACATCCGAAGAACATGTAACAACTCATGAACAATACGGTCTCCAGGACAGCATTTGCTTGGATTATGTGGAAGAACAGATGCAGCGAAAAAATCCAGCTCTCTGTTGCCTAATCATAGACATGTGCCGCAACAATATCGACCGGTAAATGTTTCATAAAGTAGGCACTTAATATTTATATTTTCCTTTCAATTAAGGTTCTAATCATCTATGTTAATTATCGTACTTTAGCTTGGATCAAGAAGTTGAAGTACCAAATCCTGGACTTGTTAAACGAAATAGGATCTATGCCTATGCAACGTAAATATCATACACGCACACACCAAATCGAGACCCAAAACATTCTGACATTCATATTAACTTTAACAAACTGTCTAACATTTAATATAAAGGCATACATACAGTTAGTTTATCTTCCTGAAATTTATTCTATATGCAAGTTGTCACAGGAAAGAAAATCATCAAAGTAATATTGGAATAACTTTATATATCAATTTAGTAGTTGTGTGGCTTTATACTTTACAAAATTAAAAAATACAGAATATTGGAATATAAATTATTCCATCGAAGTTTTCTTAACTGTCCATTTCGGTTTCAACATTTACTTTAAAAATTACTTGACCCAGCACTTTGCCTAGCTAGGATTGCCCAATAAAATTCTCCATCCTCTCTTTACTTTTAAACAGGACCAATTCATGCAGTGCTTTGGATGGAAAAGCTGGAGGTAACGGACTTTTCATGAGACATCTTTTAAAAGGTATCAGCTTAAGGAAGCCTTTGAAGGAAGTTTTAGATAAAGTTGTGGAGGGTAAGTTTGGCCATTTACTGAAGATAATGAGAGAACGTTTTATTGTATTCTAATTTGATAAATATCTCGTCAAGACATTGGTCTGGATTTCTTGGCCAGCAATATACAAATTCCTGAAATCTCCTCAACTCTATGCAGACGACTAAGCCTCGCTGACGACATCATGCCAAAAGATTTGACGGAATTTAAAAGGAGAAACGATTACTACAGCTATCTCAAAAGTAAGCTCGTACTAACTTGTGTTTGGTAACTCATGATACCTGGATGCCCATATTTGTATTGAATTACAGACCTTCCAAACACCAACCAGTTAGTGTGTCACATTGAAAATGTGCAAATCAACATTGAAGTAGAGCCTCTTAAGCAAATACTTGACAATGTGTTGGATGTGAAACTCTCAGTGGTGCACCATGCTGGCTTAGATGAAAAATACACTGCTTATGTTGAGAGGATTACCACTTCGAGGGAAGAGGTAACCTGCCTTAATTATAATTATTAAGATTATTGCAATTTATATGTAAAAGACTGTATTAATTTTTTTTCTGTTCTAGAAAGTTGAAGCTGTTCAGCATCATTGTACCATTGATGAGCAGTTATACACTCAAGTTCTCATTTCTAATGTACAAAAGATAAGGGTTAGTGAATCATTAAATCCCTAGTTTTTTAGCATTTTTTCAATACACATTTCAGATATTTTGTTTTAAATTAATTGAAAAAGTTATTCTTTCCATTGTATAATTGGTGCTAAATAATGTTTCCCCATAGCCCGTGTTATAGACACTGGGTTGATTATTCAAGTTTGAAGGCTTACCATGCTAATATCAACGTAAATAAGCAAGCAGGTTGCAAATTAATCGTTGTTACCAAGCTCAGAAAGAAATTAGCACTCATGTGCCAACATTTTAAAGGTGCACTTATTTAAAATTAGCACGCATCAAAACCTATTTAAATTAAAAGTACCTTTCTTTGTTTGGGGTGTAGAAACACCAATATAGGTTAATAGATTAGAAAGCTTTTCTCTTTAATTTTGAAAAAAAAAATTGTAATTTTGAAATCCGCACTAATGCATTTATTATTTCCTAAGCATTTTATGTATTTTTTACTTGCCTTTCATAATAATTGTTTACTTTTAACCTATGTAGGGACATGTTACTATGGATGTGGTCCTGTTTTGCTATCCTGCCATCTCCCCATCAGTCCGTGTTCCTCTGGGTATACCTTTAATAGCTCACGCATGTCTATGGCGTCAGCCAAGGAACTTGGAAGATCCTCCTGAAAGCGGTTTTCACTCAGATCATTCTATCATCTCACACTAGCATATTTTTTAATGTTATCCTAGCATATATTAACTAAAAATATTAAATGTTATGAGACTGCACAGCAGACCTGCAGTCTCTTGTAATGCAGTTCAAGATTGCCTCAAATAAAGTGATAATTAGAAAAAACTATCACCAAACGTGCATCAGGGTGGCAAACGATTTCAGAGATTCGATATTTAGGACTTTTTTAGAATAAATTTTAGGACTTTTTAGGACTTTTCACATTTATGATAACTTAAAAATACAAGTCAGGGTTCCCCCGAAAATTTCATTTCAATTTACCTTACTTTTCCAGGTTTAAAATAGTTTCCCTGACCAATGACAATATGATAAATTAACATTTTTCAAAATCGACACTACAAAATGTTTTTCAAAATATACTAACGACAATTTTAAAAATTATCATAGCTTTTTTTAAATTAAAAAAGTTTGCATGAACAAATTTTTAAAATGTAACAGTTTTGTATTCTGAAAATGTTGACAATTTGTGCTCGAAAAATGTAAAAAAATCGAAAATTTTAACTTTGAAATCTCGAGAATTTTTCAAATTTATACACAGAAAACGTGGACAATTTTTCAAATTTGTACTTGGAAAACCAGGAAAAATTGCAAATTTATCCTCTGAAAATGTTGCAAATTTGTACTCAGAAAACCAAGAGAAATTTGTAAATGGAAAACGTGGAAAATTTTACATATTTGTATACAGAAAACGTGGAACATTTTTCCTAATTTTTACTCAGAAAACGTGGAAAAGTTTGCAAATTAGTACTCAGAAAACCTTGAGGACTTGTAAAATTTATAAATGGAAAACGTGGAAAATTTTGCAAATTTGTACACAGCAAACGGGAAATTTTGCAAATTTCTACTCGAAAAATGGGTCCTGAGCTAACAATGTTAAAGTTTTAATTTTGGATTGCTATGACTGCGTTAAATTTCCCTGAGTTTTTCAAAATAATCCATTCTTTCCTGACATTTACAAGCTAGATGCAGTGCTGCTAAACTGCCCTTGTGCTTAGCTGGGTGCAGATCTGCCAAACTACACTTTAACTGACATGCAGGGTTCCTACCGAAATTAGACTTCCAATATCTCTGACTTTCCCTGACCAAAATTTACCATTTTCCTGACAAACGTTTACCATTATAAGGACAAATATTCCTATTTTTCCTACATGTTTATAATAATTTTTTACCACTTTGTAAAAATAGGCATTTAAAAAAATATGAATAAATTTTAGGATTTTTTATTTTGGAAATAATGAAACATTTGGAAATTTCGTATTCGGAAAAACGTGACAAGTTTTTAAAATTTTCACTTGGGGTAACGTGGACAATTTTGCAAATTTTAACTCGAAAAAACTTGGAAAATTTTGAAAATTTGAACTCGGGAAAACGGGGAAAATTTTGCAAATTTAAACTCGGAAAAATGTAGAAAATTTTTCAAATTTTAACTCGGAAAAACGTGGAAAATTTTGCAAATTTCAACTCGGGAAAACGTGGAAAATCTTGTAAATAAGAACTCGAGAAAACCGTGGAAAATTTTGCAAGTTTTAACTCCGAAAAACGTGGAAAACTTTGCAAGTTTTAACTCGGTAAAACGTGGAAAATTTGTCCTCAAAAACTGTTGAACATTTAGCGAATTTGTCCTTATGAAACGTGACAAATTTTTAAAATTTGCACTCGGGTAAAACGTGGAAAATTTTGCAAATTTATCCTCGAAAACTGTTGAAAATATAACACAATTGTATTCAGGAAAACGTCAAAATTATCCTCGGACATTGTAACAAATATCGTGAATTTGTCTTTAGAAATTTTTGAAAATATTGCAAATTTGTCCATGGAAAACGTGGCGAATTGTAAAA
>JAQGAO010003187.1:0-17623 GCA_034697705.1 Ommatoiulus sabulosus | reverse complement strand
ATCCAAAAATTTTTGAGAGCTTAGAGGATAGGGGGTGGAAGGCGTGTGTGCATAATTATCCCAGTTAATCCCTGGAAGATTAAAGTCACCCCCAATAATAATTATAGGGTCTTTGTTCTTAATATAAACTGCCTGAAGAGCATGAATAAATTCATCTATGTGTATATTTTTGCTTTGGCGAGTACAGTCAAACCCGGATAAGTAGAAACCTGATAAATGAAAAAAACAAACACTGATAAATGCAAAACATTTCAAAACCCCGAACTTTTTGAATACGTTTTCTATGTTAGATAAAACCCGATAATTGAAAACCTCATAAATGAAAAAACCGGCGTTGCCCCATGCGTGGCTTTTGTGTATATTTAAGACCGGATAAGTGGAAATCATGCCTTGCAGTCTATATATAATGAATCTTCGGCAGCAGTCAGTACGACGCATTTACTTACAGCAGGATAAGGAGAATTCCCGCTTTTCAGTATATATATAAAAATATTTGGCAACAGTGAGTGCGTTACAGTACATACATGTGCATGAATTACAATGTACCAGAATTATAATTGAAGAAAATCGTACCTTTCATTCTACACTATTAAACGGAGGTATAGTACTGTATTAATCATTGTAAGTATACATTGTTTAGTATTATGTTGGTAAAAAACTTGAAGAAAATTTCTGACTGCTTTTATTGATGTTCCTGTTGATCAACATGTAAATTTTACTGTTTCTCTTTTTCTGTTGCTAGATCTTATCGCTGAATGTACATGTATTCGTTATAAAGCTTTTTTTTATATAATTAAATGCTCTTCTAAGATATTAAGCTACATTATGTTTGACTAATCTGCAGGCAGAAACTGATCTAATTTGAGCGCATCACGCAAAAACCCGATAAGTGAAAAACCGGATATGTGGAAAAAATTCAATTCCTGGTCGATTTCCACTTATCAGGGTTCAACTGTAACCAAACATGCTAAATTTAATGGGTAGGCCTATTTTATGGTGTGCAGAATTTGAATTTTCATTGTAATGAAAGGGAGTTTATGCATGGTACAAGATAGTTGGCGAAATACATACAGTATATTATCCTATTTATATACAGCCTATTTTGTGTTTCAATGAATGATTGCTCATTGAATATATACAATATTTTATATTATTGGCCCTCGCTGCATTAGTCGCCAAACCGAATACTTATGTACTTTGTATACTGTGAATGTTGTTCATTAGAATATCCAGCCAATTAATAACGTTATTGTTATGAATATATACAGCACATTGACGATATGTGCAGCATTAAATTCGTATGGCACTGGGTTCCTATTGTAGAGAACTTTAAAAAACGTGTTTCGTTTTGTTGTCCCCTAAGGGCATCCGAGCAGAATTTCCAATGCAGTTTGTTATCTGCGTTTTGTCACCACGCGCAAATAAACAACAATTGTGTGATCAAACATCATTATATGATGAGGCTTTATCTGCATTGCAGTGCACTTCACGCATTCACAATTCAATGATTCATTTTGTTAAACCTTGGTGGCCATGGTAACAATTGGGGACCAGGTAATTGTTTGGTGTTTACGTTACCCTTCAACTACGCACCTATAAACATTCATTATACACTATAAATGCAACATCCAATGCATATAGATCATATCCAATATGCGTATATGCTGATCAAATGCTTATTTTTCAACTCATGTGCAGATTTATATCTTAGCTAAATCCAATGCAAATGTATGTTCAGGAATTGATCTTCGTATACCGTTGTTTCCATATTATTCGAAAGCGAGGAATGTACACTGTATTTTCCCGTAGGGCATATCATTATCAGAAGATGTAAAATTAAGATATGCATGAGCATCATTCCAATCATATATCATGAGATAATTTCTATGAATATTTTTCATCAACATTTTACCAATCTGAACCTCCCCCTGCGCCTAGATTAGGTCCTATGGTACAACAAATTTCGTCTTTCCTCCCAATTTTATAACTATTGCTTGTTTGTAATTTTGCAATATTGGGAAATATTATTCCCTGCATGTCCTTCATTGCTTGTTTTGCTTTAATTCATTCATCTTCCACCATAAGTAAATTATTAAATTTCAAAGTTTGAAGAGCATGCACATAATTAATATACAAGGCATCTTTTAACTTGCAATTAAATCGATGCATTTCTGCTAAATTTCTTTCTGCAATCTTCTTAAACCCATTTGGTTAAGAAATATATTGCAAAATGTTTGATAATAATTACGAAGCTATCTGCAAGAATGAAAACTAAGACTTATAGAGAACTCCATGGTCTTATTTTATCTAAAATTTCATCTGTAATCCGGCATTATACATTTTCGCATTAATGGATGTTTTATTTAGGCCGACCAATTAAAAGTTGGAATGTTTTGTTATTGTTAATTGTATCACGACAAGGATGAAGTCTCTGGTACTTTTTTCTCTATTTTTGTTCCATATTCCCTTAAAACTCGAATATGCGCGCATCTCATATAGCAAAAAATTGCCTCATATGTGTAACAAAAAAGCAGCCCTACATGAATTAAGCCTAAACCAAGCCAATATATTGTGCGCGTAAGCTGCGTTGTGTACATCAACGAGAATCACTTCATCTGAGGTTTTATTGGGCACTTAAAATAAATTTCTCGATAAGAAGCCGTTTCGTTGCTGTTTTCTATTATCCATCTGCATTCATTCAATCCATTGTTTTATTTGATAAATTTAAACACGTAAAATGCAGGCTATATAAATCTGGAACTGGTTTCATGTGACATGGAATTGCATTGTTGCCAGTTTTTTTTATTGATTTTGAGAAACGCCATTATGGCTGCGCTGTGCATGATGGGTAAGCCACTTAATTTCGCAATATTTTTAATCGATATCAGTGACGTCGCGAGCAAGACGCGCGTGTTTCATATTTTGTTTTTTCAAAGTTTAGCTCTGGAGGCTTTTAGCATTTTTTATAGTTTGATGACGTTTTTTGATTATTTAGAAGATCTGCCTGATGATCCCATTCGCGTGCTCCTGGTGCTTTGTTTTTGAAGGAGGAGGAGGGGGGGGGGTGGGGGTATATAACGCAGGTTTTTATTAATTTTAATTTTGACATCGTCTTCTTATCATAGCATTTAATACCCGCTTTCCTTTAAATAAATCAATTAAATTTACGATTCCTTCAGCGCTAGCAGAAGGCCATTCTAAGGGTTGCGCCCTTGCTTGAAATTGCATCCTAAATCACTTGCTCTAATTAGAACAGACGTCTTATAATTTCTGCGTAAGTAACGCTACTTGTCCCGTGTTGCGTAATTCCATGCCGTCTGAAGCTGGTGGAAGCCAACTTGTCAGATGACATGTCACTGGGTCAGTGGGACGCACTTTAGCAATGAAAAATTAAATATTTTTCAATTAAAGATGCAAGAACGTAAACATAACATGCTAGAAAAATGACGTCAGCTATGTACATATGGAAGAATGGAGACTCTTTTGATGTGTGTTAATAAACTAACCAAATTTTGTCGTTTTGACAACATTATTGCATTTTATTGCACTATAGATATACAGTTTTCAATCTAAAATTTACATTATCTTTTTAGAGACCTCAAAATAGTTTTGTTTGGAAAAATTTTCGGCGCGAATTCATATAGGGGTTGTTGCTATTCTTCAGCTCTTTTAAATTATAAAATCTATATTTGAAATGATGACCATTGAGGTACATTTTTAGCATATTTGTAAGTTGTGTTCGTTTCGGGTATACCTGCCGTGAGAATATAGTAGCCTATGCAATGCATATACAATTGTCGTTGTATACTGTAGTTGTAGTACCAATATGAAATGGGAAAACATAGATATGGTCTAATGCATGTGACAAGGGCGATATACAGCAGGCACCAAATGATGATCATATTGTCAATTATGCGAGAGAGGGACAAATTTAGATTAATTAAATACTTATCTGCTTGTGCTAAAAAGGATCTCATTTTATAAAATATGCACCGCAATACTGTATTAGGCTGAGAAATTTTGTTTTATTTGACTAATTCGTAATAATGTAACGAATAAAATATGTATACATGTATTTTTATAACTGTTATAGAAAGTGCAAATCACTTCTCAGCATAGGCCTACAGTGTGTTATAAACAGCAGACAGTTTGGTTATTTTCTTTTGTAAAAGAAGTAATTTTAAATCTTAAATAATTTCTGTAGAGTGTTATACGTTTTGCATTTATGAATTTTATCAAAAATTGCATGCATTTTTAATACTGCATATATAATTTATACATACTGTTTATACCAACGGATTATATCTCAGAAATACGTGTATCTGCGTATATTTCTGATATGTTATATATGTATATTTCTGATTTTTACATTATATTGTCTATATTTATTTTATATTATTTATTATACATATAGTATGCATACAATTGTATAAAGTACTTTTATTAATCCTATTATAATCGCAATATTTACATTACATATTACTTATGATTTTGTATTATTTATTACAAATATATTAATCCCATTTCATGTTCACAATATTTACATGCGTATATACAGCGAATGCATCTCCATATGAATGCCAACTAAAATGTTTCTTCCTGCTTCAGGCCTTAAAACGTGCCCTGTTAGACCGGCATGTTCTCTCATTGTCATATATCAAGATCGGTAGATTTTATATAAAACCGCCTATATACATCTACATGCACATAGCTATCTTTTCATTGCCTCACGTTCTGTGCAAGGGCTGGATTAAATAATTAGGAAATCTCAATTATCGACAAATCAATCTTATAAAAATTAATGAACTGCATGTATGCAGTGAACAGGATGAACCAAAAGAAAGATATGGCACGACGCATCCTAATCAGATAACACGTATTTATTATGAAAATGGACATGATCTCACGTTTTACGACGTATAAGGTTTTTTACATGCATAACTTGAACAAATGTGCACATGTATGCTCCAGAATTGCCAATGATGATTATTATAAGAACGTAGTATTTTTGTACATTAAATTCATTGAAAGAATTAAATTAGTTCATTGTCATTAAGTCAACAAGAAAAAAAAAACTTGCATCGCTGCAGGACATACAATTTTAAGTTGCTATGTTGCAGAATGTAATGATAAAAGCCAGTTCATGCTGTTTGTATACGTATATAGAATTAAAAACTAAATGCTCTGTTCTAGCGATTCTAGAGCCATAATGAAGTCAAGATTCACCACTTGGAAATATAGTAATGTAATACATGTATATACAATGTGATAAAAATCTATGTACAAATTCTATTAACACAAGAAAAGTGGTTTCTTTGTGTATGCTTTAAAATCTAATATCAGAAGAACAAGCCTCAAAATTAATAGAATATAATGAATTATATTTCGATTTTTATCTAAACGGCTTTAAAGCATCTCAGATGTCTTTCAGTATATTCATGACCATGCATGCATACAGGACCATACCATCCATGCTTGGAGTACCAAATATTGGGCTGAAACGAAAACAGCAAACATGTAGGAAATAAATAATAAATTTCAGTTTGTTTTATCAACAGCCATAAAACATATACGAAACAACTCCGCAAATTAAAAATCCGGAATGATCCACTCATCTTTAAAAAATAAACAAAATCTAACATATGTCTTCCATGATAATAAGATTGTCTGATATTATTCTAAGAAATGATTTCTATTTATTTTCGCGAAATAGATTATTAAAGCGCAATTGGATAATAAAGCTCAGACCAATGGATTGCCATGCTATTTTTTAAAGGCGGGCAGAGAAGAGACAATAAACATCCAAAAATTTAATGCGATTTTTGCCATTCTATAAGAATAATCATCTTTAATTGACTATATAAGCAATTATGCAAAAGTACATTTTCAAAAGTTATTATTCATGCTTATACACAAATGATAAAACCGAAGTCGATCTGTTTAGGTGTTTTCATCACTATACACGTATTTCTTAGAATCATGCCAAATTAATTATGGTTTGTTTTCGGACACACCTAAAATCGCCAGTTTTCTTGCCCGCCTTTTATACGAGTCCTCATTTGCATCAGGCAATTTATCTTGGCTTAATGCCTCGAGCTAACCATTTCTTATAGCTCCTAAGCTGCGAGAAGTCTGATTTAGCAACAATGTATACGAAGTTGTAAATCAACTCATGCATGTTTCGTAAACGATATATAAAAGGCGAAATGAACGCTATGAATGAAAATTCAATCGTTATTCAGTATACGCACACAGCTAAAATTTGCTACATTGTCATTTTCTACGTTTTCTGCAGTAGGAAACAGTTCTAAATTTGTTAAACAATCTTGATTATTTTTGAATATTTTTAAAAAATTTGAATTCACTGTATAATATCTCGTATATTCACAACTGCATGCATGTACCGAAAGCCTTCCATGCCGTGCTCATAGTGTCCTGTACCATATATAGTTGGTTTTTCCCATAGGATTACTTACAATTTTTGATGGGCTTTGGGTTTTGTCCACGCATTTAAGCTCCTACGCATTAGTCCTATTATCGTTTTTGATAGAAAATGAGAGGGGATTGAGGCGAGGGAGTTGTTGGCATTGACTTTTGGAGGCCTTCTGTAGTTGCATGCCTCTTTTTTTCCATTTTTAAAAGGGGGGAAATAGTCGCGTGGCATGCAGGAATCCTGCCTGGCCACCATTCCCAAAGGCCTCATATACAAGTGCCCTTAGTTAGAGCGATCGTTGACAAGTGAGATCCACTTGCCTTGCCCTATAATACATTGAAATCTATTGGATTGAAGCATAATAGACCGAGAAAAAAACGCGCAGCTGATGGCGTGTGGCTTACTAATGCGAAGTTCAGGGGACATTACATGGGGGCGCTGGGTTACGTTAGCCTGAACGCCGCGTTATCTATTGACAACATATGATTTTTGACGCCCTTTCATCTCTGGTCCCTTCGTCTCAATGCCACCTGGTCGCGTGGCGCTAACACCCTGCCTCCGACGGATGCATGCAGTGATGTCATTCTGATCCGACGCATATCGTTTGTATACATAATGTATTAAGGTCTCTTTATTGCTGTTGCTTTTTCCCCTCCAAAAACCTCTCATTTACGACAATGCAGAGCGTCTAGCCCTTTCCATGTACACGGGTTTGGTTCCTGCAAGTTTGTTTTTCATAATGACATGCAGAGCCATGGCATGAGCCCTGATTTTTTGACTGCAATCGATGCAACAGTACTAATGGAAAATGTTTTTTCTCTCTCTTCAAGATTGAAGATTTCTGACATGCAGTATCGTCCCGGGTGGAAAAAATAGATATGGCCATATATAATTTTTTTTTAAATATGGCCATACAAGAAATTGGCCAGAATACCTCAGATTCTCGCCAATTTCTTGTATGGCCATATTTAAATTTTTTATATACATGTATGACCATATCTATTTTTTCCACCCTGGGTAGCATGCAGTGTTTGAATGTTTGAGGCATCTACATGTATATGTTTCCATTCAGTTTGAAGTGCAACATTAAAAGAAACTCATGCTGCATGTCAAATAGCGCTGGAATCAGAATTTAGTTAATGCTACTTTACTCGCGCTTATGTTATCTGAGAGATATACGAAAAATGTTTTTTTAATAACTAGACAACAGTTTTAGTATTTAGACAGTTATTTCCTCTATCGGCTTAACTCGAGGTCAGTGACATACTGCGTATGGGCATTTTGAGATTAATTGCATTATCAGCTGTGGTTGGAAAGGACACTTATATCTTTGAGATACAGTGCGACTATTTTTGTAGGTTTTTTATTTTCTTACAATTCTTCTGTTATTTCTGCTGTCGATTTTTGTAGAATACATATATTATTATCTTTACCTTATCTTACGTATAGATAGATGCCCATCAGTTGTTATTAAAAGACGAATAAGTAGATGCCCAGAAAACCGAGTGCGGCTGAGTGCCATGAACCTTTAATTACAACTGTTTATATTTAGTTTATGGTTGATATTTTGATTAAAACGCATAAAATATAGTTAATTTTCTCTTCGGTAACATTATTATATATTTACTGTATATTTTTAATAAAACTAGAAAAAGTAAATTTGATAATCAAAAAGGATTCTTCGAGATACCAGTATATATGCGGATGAGGCAAATCCAAAGTTTGTTTGGTTTGGATCTACTAGCTATACCAACTTTTAACAAATACAGCTGTATGCAGTATTCATAAACATTTGTAAGGTATATATATATTGATTGATTTTGAGGCTCAAGTTCTTTATCACAGTCAACATGCATGCATGGGCAGTGTTCGGGGAAAAAATTTATGCATTGTTGAACGTAATGGACGAGTCAAACGATCGCTCAAATTCTTTAAACAATGGTCTAATGATTTATTTTCACATATTTAATTAATTCGACTTTAGGCGCTTGCCTGCTTATAAATAAACCACGATTTACAAAAAGCGAAACAAATAATGTAAACCGAACCGATTTCTGGCAATTAATATAAATCATGCAGACATGAAGTCAGTAGGATGCATGCACATTGTACAGGCCTGATCTACGGAGACGCAGATGTTATTTTTTTGGTGACCCTAAACCCACAATGTTTTGCATCTTAAAAACACCAGAGGGAAAAACTCTTTGATTAATTTGCCATCAGAATAGTTTTTGTACCAGCTCTGTGGATCTAATTGCAATTCAGTTAGGGGTAACGTGATGGGCTATACTAAAAACTGTTTAGGACCAGTGAAACACGCATGCTATAATAAAAAAAACGTTAAATACAGAGCATGCATGCATTAGTGAGGGTTGAGTTGTATGCTTGGGGGTCATTTTTTGTATTGACCCTACGGACCTTTGACGTATCGTTTTCACGCTTATTTAATTAAGATGTGCTATGGGAGCCTGAAATTTTGACTTGCATGCAGATTGGGATGACAAATGTGAAGCTTGAAGCTTTACCAAATGTGCAGCTATTGAGTTTTGGCTCCCTCAACATTGTACAGGATTTAGAAAAAAAATATTAGTAATTTCGTATAAATTTCATTATTGTTATTTTTTTGTCAAAATATAACCTCGCATACAGGAGTTTTATAAATCCATTTATTGCAATATTTATGTTTAAGAGGGTGTCCTATTTCCATGGGATTTTTTTGGAAGATACGGTAGTTTTAGGTACAGAAAATGAAACATTTTTGATTGTTTTTCCTTCTATGGTTAACGAAATTTAGGAAATAACTAGTATATAATTGGGACTTTCTCATTTTCAAATTCATCACCTTATTATTATACCGTAGTTTTAAATTACTGTATAGTATAAAAAATTGTTAAAGTTTTTTAAAAAAGCGCCATCAAGGATCAATAAATGCAGTTTAATTCTTAGTTATTTTCATGTATTATCTATACAAATATCGAAATGATATTTTATGCCAAAAACTAATGTGTAAAATTTTCGTTGAGAAATTTGAGAATGAATCTACAGAAAACCCTTTTAATTCGAGAACATTATACATAAAATGGTTTATGCATAATTGTTTACAATGGTTGATAATGGTTTATATATATATATATATATATATATAAATTCATCGACATATGCACATCTGAACATCTGCACAGTTTAAAATCTTAAGTGTGATACATTTTTATTCAAGCACATTTTACATGTTTAGTGACTTACGCGAAAGGCAGTTTGTGGATGAAACCTCATTTATTCAGACTGGGGGCACGCGTAAGTACATGAGATACAAATTAAAAAGTTGTCACTCGTAGGCCTAGGCTTCGTGCCCTGGTGGCTGACCTCCGACCTTGGCGGCACTTCTACCTGCGGACTTAAGGCGTCCATGGAGTCTGTCCATGGTCGCCACACATGAAATTATCCATTGATGGAAAACAGTATTTCAACAAAGGAGTTTAATTTCTTTATAGTTTCTTCCAGATTATACCGCTATAAAGTTATAGACATGTCCAAAACGAGGAAAGCAAGAATCACCTCTCCCTTTCTGCCCCCCCCCCCTCCCCCACATGCAGCATTGCATGTCTACGGATTGAATGAACCATAAACAATTTTTTTTTATCTTGGACAGAATTCAATGAATCACTTCCATATGGTCTATTTATCATCTCTTCTACTCGGCTGCTAACCTAGACGCAAGGTGAATGCATAACTATTATAGTTTCTCTACAACTGCCGAATTAATCCATGTGCAAAAAGATAAGCTCATCTCTTATCTCTTATCGATTTGAGATTTGGTTCGGTCCGAGTTAGAATGCGTTGGTCGTGCAATCAATGCGGAGGTTAGCGTTTTGAGTGACAACTGCACCGGGCTCATTTCCCGTCACAATTTATAATCCAAATAATTAAATTTGGGCTCGAAAATCGTGCCTCCGCTTTATTTTGAAGGCAGTCTAGTAGCGCTAATAACACGGTCTGCCATGGATGGCTGATGGGCGAAAATAATTCCTAGTTGTTTTTTTAAAAAAAAAGATTGCGTAACTGATACCTGTCTGCTTACGCTCTATAAACACCTGAATTATGATTAAAAGTGAACGAGAAATTAAACCTGTTTTTCGGTTGCACTTCTGACTTCTGGGCTATTTCTGGATGGGCTTTTTTTTTCACGAGGGACAAGTTTTTTTTTACAAATGTTTATTATTATCATCCAAAACGGCAGATGATGCTGTATTTTTTTTTTAATTACACGCGTTTATTGTTCAGAAATATGAGGCTGCTTGATGAGATATCTTTTTTTTTCTTCACCGGTTGCCCATGGTTGGGGAACCTGATGAATGCCATTAATTTTCAAATCTTAAGATATGAATTGACTTAATTTTCGTCTGCTCAGTTTTTTTTATGGCAGTCCTGCTTGTACGCAACTGCTCTTACGGTCACAACATCGTATCTGTTATCGCATGCTATTATAGTTGTTGTCGTCGCCGCATATTTTTCACTCTCAGAGAAAAAAAATCCATTATGTAATTTTTGGCAAATCTTGAGCCACCTGGTTCACTATATTCATCGCGATATCGCAAATCCGTTTTTGTTAACATATTTCTTCTTGGTTGTCGCTTTTAGCTCGTGGTAAACAATGCTATTAGCATTCAAATGCCTTCTTCTGATAAACATAAACAACCGTCAATAATGCATGATGCTTGCATCTTTTTTGCCTTATTTAAACGCTAAGAATATGACAAATTCTTTGCATATTTTGGATTTTTTATTCTTCAAGTTTTAGCGCGTGTGGTTAAAATCTGCATGCATTTCAGTGATACAGTCGACTCGCGTTTTTACGAACTGTATAGGGATCCCCCGAGAAAAAAAAATCTGTAACAACACGAACACATGTTCTTTTTCAAAATTTACAATTACATTACTACGTTATATACCAATTTACAAAACACAGTATCTTCGACTGGTTAACCGAAATCCTTCTTGATTCAAGTGGTAATAATTTTGGTTGTGGAGGCAATTTTGACACTTTCCATTTTTACCAACTTGGAAGGTCCGAAATCTAAACAATTTGGGGAAGTTCCCCAGAAGGAAATCGGTGAAGGAATATACATGCAGTCTACCACTGTATAAGGACATTGCATTTGACGTGAAATAAATTGGATATGTGATTTTAGTTTGTAACTCGCATGTAGCGAAGGTTGATATTAGAACTATGGCATACTTTGCGTCGATCGGGACCAACGAAATAGTTCGTAAAAACGCTGTTTTCGTAAATGGGAGGTGCGAAAAAACGCGAGTTGACGATGGTTTTAGACATGTCTACTTGCGCATTTCAGCAACGTTTTAAGCATGTAAAATTGTAAACCATCGATAAAATTAGGAGACTTTTGTCTATTCTTGAACTACATGTACTTTAATTAATCTTCGTTATATGGAATGATCTCGTCATCTATCAATATTAAACCATTCCATACAAAAACATACAGTTAAAGCACATTTGTTGTCAACGAGTTGAATTTGAAATATGGTTAGAATTGTATACAGCGCCCTGCAGAAAGCCAATCTTTCTGACATGGCGCTCAAATAGACGCCACAGAACAATTGCAAATGGATATGGTATCTTGCATGCTTTCATTACCTTTGTGACACAAATGCCGCTCTCAGACTCATTAGTATGCGATCATGTAGATGCGACAGATTTCGTAAATTTGCTGCGAAACATTAAAATTGACATCCACGTGGCCTCCATTGATCTCACTCCCTCCCACTTGTCTGTCACGCAGCGTGGGATTATGCCACAGCCATTGTCGATTGATTTGTTAGATTGAGCTCCTGCGTTCTGAAAACCGTGTCCTGATATATGGGATTGCACGGGTCAATTTTCGATTATGAATGCACATCAATATGCCGCAATATATGTTAAAAGTGGCCCATTTTTATTGGGTCACCAACTAACGCGTATAGGCTATTGTGTGCAGTGTTTTCCCTGTTACTTATCTGAATGCATGTACAACCTAATGCAATATGTATTATCTTCTTTTGCAGTAATCAGTTTGCAGAAAAATATTCGATCACCCTCGACAGAAATGACGTGAATATTTTCAAAGAAAAATTTGAGAAAGGGTGCATAATGCTTGATTTTTAATTTAGAACTACACTATTTTAGAATATAAAATATATGCAGTTATCTCAATTGATGCCTTTTTTTATGGCAACATCTAAATTGGCGATTTTGTGAGCTACACCTGTAGCATGATAAGAATGCAACTGCGCTTTCTTTTTTATAGCTTGAGGCGGTCGTAAAATGTTATTACCTGTTTATAAGGCTTATACGAGTACTTGTAAGTCGATTCAGATTTGGAAGTCAATTATTGATATCAATAAATAGAAGCATCATATCGAGTCGAGTGGCTGAAAAGTTTCGGAATTATATTGGGGAGACTATTACTCACCAGAGGCAATGTTTTAAAAATGTAAATACATTAACAGTATATACATGTACATGTATATGACAATATTTTATCCTTGATATTGAACTATTTTTTAATTCCTCCATTACCTCACGGGTTCAGAGAATTTTACAATTTTTGTTTTTTATATTTTCAAACAATTATGTTCACTTCTTGAAAATAGTGCAGATCAGTATATACAGTATATTAAGCTTTTACATTACAAACAAATTTAATAATTTTAACTTGTTTAGTTTCGTCATAATCAAACATTAGTAACGATTTTTTTTTCTGTTTTCGACCGAACCTTTCCATACTTTTAAGACCTGTTTTAGACCGTCCGTTAAGCTATAAAGTAGGTCCGCACTGCAGAAAACAGAGAAACTTTTTGTTTCTAATTGCTACCTTTTGTTTACGTATATTATACATGTACATAAATTGATAATTAAATTCTTTATATACAGGTAAGTTTGTTTCTAGGAACAACTGGAAACACATTAGCAACAGAAAGTTCCTCTATGTTTCCTGTAGTGAACTGTTAGAGGAAACTTTTTGTTGCTAATTGCTGCCTTTTGTTTACACGAATTATTTTACATAAATTGTTACTTAAATTCTTTATATAAGTTTACGTTTCCAGGAACAACTGGAAACGCATTTGCAACAGAAGGTTTCTCTATGTTTCCTACAGTGTGGACGTACATGTAGCTTTACATCCACAGTTCCAAAATGTGTAGATGCAGCTAGCGTCATCTAGTGATAGCTTTCAAGCACGTAAATGTTTCTTCCAGCAAATATTAAAATGGGCTGTTTTTCGTCTCTGCTACAAATATTTTGCTCATGGTACGTGTGTCACTCCCTTGTAGCACACGCCAGAATGCCCATTTCCATGAATGCCATTCTTCTGGCTTTGTTATTCATCAGATTTTAACGAGTTTGGCCAAACGTGGAACATTAAAGGCCTTTTTGACGTTCACCATTTCCAATTGAGCATTGGTCACCTTTAATGCCAATCGATACGCCTCTAAACGCCAACCTGTCTTTTTTCATGCCTTCCACAACTGATCGATTTGGCACGGAGGGCAATTACGTTAGAGCCGTTCACGAATTGGCAACCCCTCGTGTTACATTTGCATAATTGTGATGCACTTCTGCTGCCTATACAATTGATTCGAACAGAAATGCGAAGGGCTACGTTTTATATATTGCAATTCTTGGGATCTGAATGGGGGAGTTAATTTGCCTATTTACGCAACATATTGTCCTGCGTGTGGGAAAAAGTAGGCAGTCTTACTTCAGACCATGCAGTTCCTGTTTGGATCATGATGCATTGACAGCATTTGACATTCGTTCTGAATGCGTGTTTGTTTGAATGTTTCTAGAACAGCTTTGTTGCGCAGCCAATATGTAAAAACATTCGTCAAGTTAAGTGGTTGAGTTGGGAAATACAGTCGTCTCGCTTTTTTATGAACATGTAGGGACCCAAAAAAATCGTAAATAAGAAAATTCCTGAATGGGAATGGCATTAAAACAACGAAAAATGCAATTTGCATTCACTTTTGTTGGAGTTATTGAAAAACTCCCTAACAACACAAACATTTTCCTTTTTGATTATATTGACATCGTGAGAAAATCGCAAATTATTGTTTTAAGGGATCATCCATGAAGAACGTCCTGTATTTTTCCAGATGTCCCGTCCAATTTTGAAAACAGCTTTTTGATTACATAAGCAATTTTTAGTATGTTCTTTAAAAAAAAATTACATTGAAAATATTAACATTTTAGTGAACCACAGAACTACAGAATAGTATAGGAAACTTGGGAATTTTCCCTAACAAAATACCAACCCATCAGTTTAAAAGGCCAAAATGAGCTCTTCCTCCATACAGGGCAGTAATGTATTTAATAGCCGATGCAGGCTTTGTAAGCTGAAGAAATCAGCAAATTTGCCTATAAATTAATTGACTAGCAAGAAAATAAAACCAATGCAATCAATTTATCATCTAAAACTGATGACAGTTTAAGCACAAGTTGACACCCGGGCGTCCACTTTCCTTGTCCGCCTGTGTCCCATTTTACATACACCCCTCCCCCTCCCCTCCTTTTTCCGGACGTCCTTTGTGGTTGGCCCCTATCCATATTGAGGATATTACGCCTCGATTTGTGTAATGTTAGTATCTTGTTAGATATGCTTATCAAAAACGTGCAATTTTGTAGAAGTGCTCATGAAAGTTATACTGTAAACAGCATAGCCATGAGCATGCCATGACTATTGGTGTGCCTATAAAGTCTACAGTTTTAAGTTTCATTTTCTGACAATCTTATCCAATTGCCCAACGTGCTCGATGTTTAGTAACGCAATATTGTTCGAGCCTGGGATGGAACTCGAGCGGTCAAGCCACATACATGTACATAGCCTACAAACCCCATGTATTGAAGGGGCGTCCATTTATGACGTGATTATTGACGTCAAGACGCGGTCACTTATGAACGGTATTTTCGTTGTCTCTCGATCGTCTATGCGAGCTTTGCCACGGGTTCACTCAATATTGTCCCGAGCGCTGAAGTCGTTGATCGGAGTCGCGAGGACAGCATGAAATTGCAGGGTGGAACCGCAAAGTGTCAACGCCTTTTCGGCAATTCGCCCAGATTTTAAAAAATGGCGGCTGCATCTACATGTATGTATACTCTCATTCAAGGTTCGCGAGCGTCAGACAAAAGCGGCATTCGGCCGGACCGCCTCGGCTATTTTTCATAGAAAACAATGCGAACGAAACTTGTCACACCGCCAACCGCTAATTTGTATTCGGGGCCGAACAATTCCATTGACAGGAAATAAAAATTTGAATACAAAAAGCGCGACAAATTTTACCTGTTCCACGATTCCCTCGATCTCGCACGTTTTGGTGTACCGCAACCCTCACAACTGCCTCACTGAGCGGCAGCAAACGTTTCGTACCTCGATCGTTAACTCGAACTGCCAAAGCGGTTTCTCCCCAACATTCAACTAAATTAAAAATGTGAAATACTCGCGTAAATACCTAGCAAAAATCCACTTTGGCTTTTCCGGAAGATGCCATCTTGGTCCATTTTGCACGCGCGTCTAGATTCGAACGCGAGCGTCTACTGAAGTCACGTGTGGCGATCGTTTGCCGGGTGCCGCAGAAATCTAAAAAGAGAGCGTAATGATAAAAAAAAATCATATTTACATGTACTCCAGTTATACGAGTCTACCTACATCGGTGGAGTAAGCTTATTATTCCACTGATTTTTTAAGCTCTACTAGGGATATTCAAACAAAAGCTTTACGAATGGCACTGTTTGGTACAGTACCAAGGAGCGAATAGCCTATATTTTACACGACTAGTGCCACTCGTAAAGCTGTTGTCTGAGCACCCCTAATAGTGTAATATCGAAAGACTTACCTCACCTACTCCACCGATGCATTACATTAATTGAATTTAAAACGAAGATTAACTTGAATGCATTTCTTCAACCAATCAACATGGCGATTTTGAACATGTGACTTCTCGACTGCCAATTGTTAAAGCTGCCATTCATAGACTTCCGTCCGAGTACCCCTAATAAAAGAAAAATTAACTCGTTATACAATGCTGAAGTTTTACTAACATTCTGCTACTGCATGTATTTGAGACTTTCCATCCCCCCCTTCCTCCCACACAAGGTGAGGTTAACAGAGCTCTATAGCCAAATTAAGATCCTGATCTAGGGGCCTAGCTAGCTGCTTCTGGATGTTGGGGCCATGGGGACTATGCTCGAATGGAAATGTTCGTTAAGCAAACACATAAACATACAAACAAAATCTCCGTGCAATTAACGCGCACCATTTAGGTTTATTTTCACAAAAATCCAACGGCTTCCATACAGAGTTTTCGGGTTTATCACAAACGGTTTCCACCCAATGTTTGGTCATGCGCTCGTGGCACATGTATCGTGCCAAGCGCTTTTAATTTATGGACAGCCATGAAAACGTCTTACTGTATGAGCTAGCCAAAAACGGTCTCCTTGGCCTAACCCCAAAAAAGAGGACCTCACGTGTGGCAGCTTCAAGTAGTTAGCTACTTAGCGTGTAAACGTACGCATTTTTATGAAACCATTCTGCATCTTGGTCGGGGTGCGTTTTTTTTTTTTTTTTTTGCATCATTTCCCTGTCCAAAAAAACTTGATTTATAAACAGTGCAGGGTCGTCACCCGTGCTAGGGTTACTGCAGGACAGGCAGCTGGTGTTTACTTTTAAATCCTGGGACCTGGGACACAGGGTGCGACCCGGGTCTGCGCTTCCCAGATTTGACAAACTGGGAAGTGATCATTTCGTGAGTGTGTGCCTTGGTCAAACATCGCAACGCCCTCACATTACACACTTTCAGGGAACTCAGTCAATTAATGGCTGTTTTTGTTTCGCCAATTTGGAATATCAAAGTAATCAGGCGGAAATTCCTAGTTCGGCCCACTGTTATTACGTATGACGCCATCTTAGCGAACTAAATATCGTGGCAAACTGAGTGATCTACATGTACATTGTACATGGACACCAAAGATTCCATATCGGAAACCTATGATCCTCCATATGAAAGAATTGCCGAGCGATGGAGCCACGCAACAGTAACTATAGTGTTTTGAAAGTTTCGGACGGATTGGATTGGATTGGATTACTTGTAGCCGTGTCCTTTGAGACGGACCCCCCGTTTTTGGGGGCGCTACCAACTGA
>JAQGAO010003186.1:0-17623 GCA_034697705.1 Ommatoiulus sabulosus | reverse complement strand
TTTTGACCTAAACTACCAGGGAGCGGGCTTCGAGAAAACTAAAATAATCGATTAATTTCTATTTTATGTTTTTTGATAATTTGGAGTGATTCAAGATGGCTGTTTCAAAGTCTTTGGTTTATTATTATTATTATTATTATATTGATCCTTTTGATCAATTGCTGGTTAGATTTGTCAATTTAACGGGTTTTCCCAGACCTGGAAAAGTCAGGGAAGAATGACTTTTTTTTGAAAATGTCAGGGTAGATTCAACATTGTCAGGGCCCATTTTGAAACTTTTTTACATTTTTCCACTAAAAATTTGCAACAGTTTCTGAAGACAAATTTGCATAATTCTTCACGTTTTCTGAGGACAAAATTTGAAAATTTTCCACGTTTTGTTAGTACAAAATTTCAAATATTTTGACTTTTTCAGAGTAGAAATTTTCGAAATTGTGTTTTCCTAAGAGAAAATGGCAAAAATGTTCCACGTTTTCCGAGGACAAAAGTGCCAAATTTTCCACGTTTTCTTGAGGACAAAACTGCAAAATTTGCCATATTTTCCAATGATAAAATTGCAAAAATTATCACGTTTTCCAAGGAGAAAATTGCAAAATTTTCCACGTTTTCCGAGGACAAAATTGCATAATTTTGCGATTTTTTCAAGTACAAATTCGCAAAACTTTCCACATTTTCAGAATGCAAAATTTATAAAAATATTTTACTGCGTCAATTTATGATAATAGGTCAATTTTTGATATTTTCATTGGTCGGGGAAAGTTTTTTTAATTCTGGAAAAGTCAGACAAGTTGAAAAATTCAATTTCTAGGGTTAATCCTGTTTACGGACGCGCTTTATGGATGGCCCCCTCACAACGATATTAGCTAGACCAACGTGCAATACGAAATATATTAAACGGTATAACGCCTCTTAGCTGATTATGAGATCCAAACTAAGTGCTCATAATTTGTTTAATTTTAGTTTAAATTCATCTTTAATTAGTTGTTTTAGTCAACTCGAAGGCAGTTTGAAAGGTAGGTGCATCAATCAGATTCAAAACGAGGAACTTAACGAGTGTAATTATAGGAATTATGGCTAATGAAACAATAGGTACTGTACGTGACATTTTGTCACTTTACGGGAATACCTTTTGGTGCACCCTGTATGGTGCGGGTATTCTTACGCGAAGCGTCGAGAGCCGGGGCCTCAAAGGGGGGAGGCCTCGTTTAATCGAGGTGGCGCCGTGCAGATGGGGGAGATAAGATCTCTAAGACCGATAAGGTCGCCAACCAATTCAAGGTTGGATTGGGGTGCGGACCGGAAGGCCGCTTGTAGGGGGAGTAAAATTCCTCCCTAATTACTCTTACGTTTGTTTACGCACGGAAACAACGTGCGTAAGAATGAATGAAATACAGGGTGGGACAAAAGCAAGGGAATGCAAAGCAATGCGATTTCGGCTTGAATAAGGCTTCCACGCCGTTCCCTTTTGAATTCTAAGGATAAATAAAGATAGCACGAAGACTCCACAATATGTGCAGCACACCTCAATACTTTAATTAAATTTTAGGGCGAAGAACATACAAACTCAAGGTTAATATACTCAAAATACAACATGCATGAAGATTCACGATAATATACGATAGGTTTTGCAATTTCAAAAGATACTCAACCAGGACGAGGGATCCGACTCGTTCCTAACTGCTCTATCGTAGGTCTGACCACGAGTTCAAACTTTTAGGTCTTTAAATACCTTTTTGAAATTTAATTGTCGGATATTCCGAAATTCTGGTCAGCCAATAAGGACTGACCATTGTTGACAAGAACGAGCCAGTTACCTGCGTCCTGGTATGATTCCCAGGAGAACGACAAGAGGCGACCAAAGGTCCATGAACAGGTAGGTTTCTTTCTAAGCATGTCCCCTGATTGACGTTTTAAGCTAATTCCTGACAAAAGAGGGGATTAAAACCCGGATTTACCCTGGAGCTGGGTTTCTTCCGTTCATTTTTGTTTTTAGCAAGAATAATTTTGTCTTGCAACTCCCATAACTTTGGATGGCATGAATTAACTTTCAATGGTCATGATTTATTTTGATAAAGTTAGGGAAATTCATGTTGTCACGATCGAAATGTAATGCTTTAACCTGCTTAGCTCATGGTCCATTTGCGAAATTTGAAATTTCCCATCACAAATATGTCAAATTTTCGTCGTCTTCCGAGCTGATTAACAGATTTACAAAATTTTCTAACTTTTCGTATACTGTATACAGTAGAACCCCTCTAATCCGTCACCTTTGGGACCGGGGGTATGGTCGGAACACAAAAAAGGTCGGATTATCAGAAAAAAAGTAAAATAAACTATCTTTCAACTCAAGAATGACTGTACATATTGTTCTCTACAGTAATAGCATTGCAATAAATTGCATAAAAGCTGTTATTATGAAAAAGAGGCAATACTGTATGTATTTATGTACTGTACTACATGCTGTACATACATGTACAATGTACATTTACTGTAAAAATTGAAGGTAGCCTATAGTAAAAGGTAGCCTCCGACCATGGTCGGATTAACCGGAGTGACGGACTAACCGAGGGCGGATTAGAGGGGTTCTACTGTAGTTCAATGGTCAGAAATTTCTGCAAACTGGCGATTTGGCAATGGCTTAGTTAAGATGTCTGCCAGAATCTTCTCAGAAGGACAATATTTGCACAACGATAACTCCGTTCTCTTGTATGTTCCGTAGATGATGATGGCAAACATCAATGTGCTTGGTACAGGTTTCACATTGATCCGCCTCGATGAGTTTGATGCAGCCTTGGGTGTCCTCAAACACTTCGGTTGCGTCCCCAGTAAGCAAGGCTATATCTTTCAGCAACTGATGCAGCCAAAAGAGCTCCTTTGCAGCATGCCACGCTGCTACATACTCTGCCTCAGTGGTTGACATCACCACCATGATCTGCTTATGACTGCACCGGTTATGGTTTCATTACTTGGTCAAAGTATATAGCCGCTGGTTGATTTCCGGTTGTGTTTATCACCAGCCCAGCCAGCATCGGCGAAAGATATGAGGATTCCATCCGCTTCTCGAGACAGCCAGAGTTTCTTCTTGCTTGTGCTCGATTCACTGACTGCCAGAGCTTGTGTAGGCTTTTCTACGCGTCCTGCTAGGAAGCCAATGGCTATGGCCATGTCTGGTCGCGTCACAGTAGCAAGTTATAACAATGATCCAACAGCTTGACAGTACTAGTGATTGTTCGGTAATCGAGGGCTGCTGTAAGTGTCAGTTGACAGGAAACTCGTCTCCATTGGTGTCTTTGCTGGCTTTGGCTCTGCCAATCCATGATCGCGAAGTGTCTGGGTGATCTTGGCCTCCTGGCTCAACAATTGTGGAAAGGGAATCACACCAACCTTATCCTGCCTTGGAAGTGTTATTTTCGGACGTCCGGTAGTTTAAAAAAGCTGGAGTGGTGGCTTGCAGGTATTGTTTTAACCAGGTAGGGTTCTAATTTCGCTTCTCCATCGTCCGTTAGGAAAAAAATTCGGGATAACGTCGTTTGCTTTGGCTGCCGTCGTCAGCTTTGATCACCTTCATCTGCTTCTACAGGTGGGTTAGCACTGTCTTCTTTTGCCTTGACTGCCGACGTTTTTGAATTTGCTATCGTTGTCCACCTCTGCTGTTTCTACCCACCTTGTTTAAGTTTTTTGGTCTTGATCTGTTTTTAGGTCCTTGGATGTAGGTTTTCGTTGTCTTTTCATCCAAACATAAGCACTTGTCATTGTCCGGGTTATGATGGCAAAGAAACAAAGGCACGTTTTATATTAGCTTATGTGAAATAATCGCTCAGATGTAGTTATGGCTTGGGAGGTTGTTCAAAGTTCTATTTCGTTCAAAATTCTATTTCAAAAAGTTCAACTATTTACTTAATTGTCTCTATTCAAATTCACTTTGAATAGATTTTTGCTGTTAGCACAAAATCCAGTATATCTAGTTGGCCCACTCTTCCTTGAATCCGTAATCCGCAAGGTTTTGGCTCCCGAGTGATTTCTCATTCTCTGTTTGGTCTTTTTGTTGGGTATTTTGGGGGGCGTTGTTTTCAATTAATTTTTAATTCATAATTGGTCATTTCAGGTCACAATTTCGATTTTCGGGTGCTAAAACGATGCCGGGAGCGCCTCCAGTGGATTTCTCCCTAAGTAAGTAAATAATTGATTTGTTTATGTTTTCAAGGATAATTTATGGAACAGTTTTTGGGTTTTTTAATGTGTTTTTCGCAACATCGTGGCGCAATTTTGCGGACTTCGTGCATCACGCGTTCGCTCAGGTTATATGGGGTGACCGTGAGGTTCAGCGACTTCGGTTGTTGCTGGGTCAGCGGGAACAGCCGGATGACAACAGCAGTCTTAATCTTGATTTAAAGATTATATGCTACATTGCCAAGGTCCTTGACTTCGAAATAACTATTCAGATTTTTCCTACAGCCTTGGTCGCATTTGCTGTTGTCCCAACCACTAGCAGGTCATCAACATGCAGAACGTACATAGTAGCTCCATTCTTCTCCCTTTTAATAAATAAGCAGGCAATGGATTTGGTCTTCTGGAAGTTCATTTGTTTCAGTACTTTAAGACATTTTTGGTTCTAGGCTTGTGCTGATTTTTTCAGTCCATAGAGACTTAGAAATACTAACAGACTTCAATAGAGACTTCCATAGAGACTTTTAAGTAGTTTGCTAACTTTGTATTTCTTTCCGTCTGGTCAAAACTGGGTGGTTGCTCCACAAATAGCTCCTCATAGATGACACTATTAAGGTAGGCAATCTTAACTTCAAGATGCCTGACATGGAGTTTCGTATTTAAAGCTGCAGCTAAAAGTACTATGATGGTGTTGGCCATATGACATTTAATAAGGTTTCATCATAATTTATCCCATGTTTCTAGTTGAATCCATGGGCAACTAGTCTGGCTTTGTAGGCATAGACACTGCAATCAGCATCGAGCTTTGTCTTGAATACCCATTTGCAGCTGATAGTTTTTTGCTTCAGTGGTCGAAAAGATTGCAAACATTGTTCCATGATAGAAGTCATTCCTTCCTCTGCAGCTTTCTTTTATTTCAAATGTTCACTGTGATGCCGTTGAGCGTCCGGAGCGGAGATCAATGTTTGCAAGAAGGGTCAATTTCGACCCTAAAAAGTTCTAGCACAACGATCAATGCTCCCACAACCCCAAAGGAGTATGGTTCAAGGACTAAGCAAAAGGACCTACGGCAAGTCCCAACTAAGTACATTTAAATGCCTCCCGTTGCAAATACATATTACATATGCAAACTTACAAAGGTAGGCCTTCGACCTAATTAACGCATACCCACCACAGGTTACCTCAGCTAACAAGCGACTGCCCCGATTGCCTGTGTAGCAGCTTATTTATAAGAACATAATTTGTCCATTGACCCCAACCTGGGGTCACGAGAGGAGTCTAATATCTTTGGTATCAAACAAGGAATGTATAAAATATGCTAATTATCACAGAAAAGGAAAGCCGATATTGTCAAACCCCCACAATAAAAAAAAGACAAACTCCATGCCGAAAAAAAACCTTATTTATATAATAAAAACAAATTATCGCGACAATACTCAGCTTGAGCAGGTGGCCACCCTATGTTTTCTTTCTAATCGGAAAGGTGGGTTTTTGTTAGGAGTGGGGACAGGTGAAAAAAGACTAATCATGGTAACAACCGCTTTATTCTTCACTAATACGGTCCTCGTCGATCTTCTCTTCGTCGGTCCGAGCAGAAATGGTGGCGGCCTGGGGTCGGTGTCGTCCCTGTTGCAACTGTTGGAGGTAGCGCTGTCTACTCAGGCATTCATGAGGTTCCAACCATGCTGCCAAATCCTAAATCCTTGCTCTGTAAAGTCTGGCTCTCTATGGTCTGCTGGTTATGCACCGGCGGAGCCAACTGGGTGTCCAGGTCGGGGTCAATGCTTTCTGGATAAGCAAAATGAAGTCCTAGATGAGCTGCAACTCTGATTGTAAGAGGGTCTGGCCATTGTGTTGACCCCAGACACAGCCATATAATTGTGCCCATGCCAAATGATTGTTATACTTGTATTGCACGTGACAAGTAAGCATTGCTGGTGAGCAACATTCAGGGGCATGTGGACATTTTGTAAGTGAAATATCTTCTTACACAGTTATTATTATCTTACATTTTACAATGCATTTTGACTAATTTTGCCATGCCCTACAACTTCCTAATTGGACGTTTTGTTGTATCATTAACCTTTTAAGGGTTAGAAATCACATTTGACATCATCATTGGATAGCGCCAGGGCACATTACTATACTTTCCCATTAGCAGAATGTTGATATCGGCCATTATTTTGAAGCAAAATCGAAAAGATACAGACTTTTCTTCCACCCGGTATAATCTAATAATGGTTCCGTTCTTTTAAACTTTCTTAATGCTAGCTCGGGAAATAACCTAAAAAAAATAGTCCAGAAACTCTGCCTTAAACATTGTCCATATAGCAAACTTCAATTTTTGTCTAGATCGCTTGGACCACATCTCCGCCGCACCTGGCAACCTGGATCAGCATTGATAAACCCACTCAGCTTCCTGATATCCATCTGCTGCTGTTATTGTCTCAAAATCCTGTAAGAAATCTTTTGGGTCTTTTAGACCATTGGAAGAGGGTTCCCTATCTAGCCTAGCATGGATCAAAACTGGTGCATAACTTTGGGTCCCAACCTGATAGCCTTGTTTTATCTGATCATTTATTGGGCATGCCCCTAAATCTTTTTGAATTAATCGCTCCTGCAATTTGCCGAAGTGATACAAGCGGAACAATCCTCCTTCTTGACGAGCCTTCATTATGATTTCATCCTAACTAGCTGCTGGCTTCACGCTGATTGTAGCCATCCCATCCTCAAAATGACCCGCAAAGTTGTTCTTATCAGCTTAGGCGATCCTCATAAGATTTTCTTCTAGCAAGGGGTTGTGGAGGACATTCAATTCAATTCTTTACCCTGCAGTCAGAACATAGTACCATTTGGCAAGGGGAGCATTATACAAATTAAGTCAGACTAAGCAGTCTGCTCATGATGGACCCCAATATCACAATTTAGTTATATTTCCCGTATTTGACACTATAACAAGGAGGATGGTATGTGATAGGAAGACGTTAATGGCCGATTTAATATAAAAACTATCTCAGCATTTGCCTGGAGGAATTGTGGGATCCACAATCGAGGATAGTCGACCTGGGAATCGAACCTGGGTCCACCAAATGCAAGGCGAGAATGCTAACCTCTACCTCTAAGACAATTTGCTTTGTCACATTTTGCAGTGTCACTCTTCGCATTTCTTTATTTTTCAATCGGCCGGAGATGGTGCCAGATCTGACATCTATCATTGGAGCTTTACGGCCATCTGCGGCTTGTATTGAACTGGTCTTAGGCCGCCAAGAGTGAAAAAACTTATCTTTAACCATGTGGCTCACTGCACCAGACTGCAAACACTAGCCTCCAACCTGAGCCACGGCCGCCTTCTCCTGAAAATGAAAGGTAACATTGTTATGTCGACGATCTTTATCTCCATTGTCAAAGTGATTTTGACTGGTCAGCTAGGCTTCGTCACACTCTGCAGATGCAGCCTTCCTCAGGGAACGGCAATTGATTGCCAAATGTCCACAATTGCCACAGTTATAGCAGTAGCACATATCCTTAACTATCCCTGGTTAGTTACCATTACTTGATTTTCCACTGTCACCCTTGTCGTTGTGTTGTTTGCCTTTCTTGTTGCCAGTCGTTAAACTATGTCCACCACTTGCTTTGGGGTAGAGACAAATCTGCTTAGCTGACACTACTAGTTGCCTTGCGATCATTTAAATTGATGATAGATTCAGTGGCTAATACTTACTTAATTTTATTGGTAAAATTAATGTAATGTGTTTGCAATTGTTTACAACTTATCAAATCTGAGCAACATATTGATGATCTCAACCTTTATATATAAAACTAGTGCTGTTAATTATATCTGAAGAATCAATTTAGATTGATGAGTAAGTTCTCAGCAATATTCCCACAAAGATAAATTATTTGTTTATTGGAAATATGACAATTTCCCATGATATTATCTTGTATATAAGAACAAAATTAATGCTAGGAAAATACATGTATGTCAAGATCTCAACCTTCATATAAGAAACTGGTACACTGAGAGGAGTCAATCTTAAAATAAACTCCAATATCAAATAAATCGATATATTTCTCATGTTGAATAAAAATAAGAATTGTTCTAATACTTATGACTTGTCCTTATAGATCCCAGGAGTAAATCCAGAGCGTAGCTGAGGGATTTGAGGATATGGTGAGTCCAATATAAAATATATTTATTCTTGCCGATACACAAAGCTATCCACTATGCAACATGGTATTAGAATAAGTATTGCTAGCTGAAAACTGTAGGTTTCTACAGTTGACACTGACTTGATATAGAAACTGGATATGTGACATACAGAGTATGTCACGTGCTGCTAGGAGCCCCTTGCTGCTAGGAGCAAGCCCCTTTACACTTGGAGCCTGGGGAGGCTCCCCAATGCATATCCTCCACCAATGAGGAGATGCTTTGGCTGCTAGAAGCATTTGCCCTCACTGTGCCGCACTTGCTACGTCGCTCGAATCCAGTGTAGCAGCTGCAACATTGCAAAAGGGGCGTTTGGTAGCAAAGCTAACGACTCTGGCAATAGGGTCAATGACCCTCAGCTCTTTGGTAATGGCGTAGGATGCAACAAATAACGAAAGAATAAAATAGTATTAGCCAAAATAATACTACATGTTACAACGCATAATTATATCTGTAGAATCAATTTAGAATGATGATTATCCTTTTAGTAATTAATTATAAGAATTTACACCAAAACGATTTTCCACAATAATAAATTATGACAAACTGTCTAATTTGCATCTTAAAATTGTGTAAAATTCCCATGGTATTATTGTGTAGCCTATTTTCATAGCCACAAAGTTGTTGCTAGGAAAAGGCACATATGTGACATATTATTACAAGAATAGACATACTTAACAGAGGACACCATCAGCATGGAGAAGAACCAACGTCAGGATTTCATCAGACACAGGAAATTATGGATTAGGTCGGAGAGCCAACCATCAGCGAGAAGAAAGATTGGAAGCGGGTACAAAAGGAGCTGTACGGACCTTCATCGGCAGTCGCTTCACAGTTAGACTCCCACCACAGCTTAGCTCACTGCTCCAGAAAGAAATCAAAGCACCTTCGAGTCATTTGTTCTTTCTCAAACTGCTACCTAATTTTGTATTGCAAAACCCCATTGAATAAAGCCTTTTTACTGTTCACCCTAACCAAGTTATTGCGTCCAGCTCTTTTACCTGCTCACCGCTCACCAGCGTCTCACGAGACTAGAATCACCGCCGAGCTCGTACTCTTAGCGTACACCACTCAGCTTTCTAGATCTAGGCTACTAACAGGGGGTTTATCAACTCAGTGGGCTTTCCCTCGCTTACAGATTTTCTATAAGGGGACTCACCTCCTTATAACTTGCGCCCAACTAGAGACACGATCAATCCTCACCCAGAGGGTCTGAATCCTGACGCTCAGGAAAACCTAATATCCAGAGACGTCAGCTGGACAGAAAGATGGCGCAGAATGTAGAATAATCGTTCCTGGAGAGAAACAACTCTCCCATTAACGAAGCATCCACGCTTCCCATACAGAACAGACAGGACGATTCAGTCACCGTTCCGGGGCTTGATCGCCCAACTAATAACGATTCAGGAGCCACATCGTCTGGCTCAGAGGAGCTGATGGTCATGCGTGACCAGCTAGAATCTAGTGAAAAGACGAATGCGGCTCTAATAGCGCAACTGAAAGAACTCTGCGATTGCATCAATGCAGGTCAGACACAGAGTGTCCAAAGCCAAGTGAACTCGCCAGTAACCACCACCAATCTACTGAGCCCACACGCTGCGCAGACTGATAAGGGGGTTGCGCTCGACAACACCAAGAGCACACCTTAGCATATTAGACAACCATGGCACCCAACACAGGTAGCGAGTCCTGTAGCGGCAACCACAAGCGGTGCGTCGAGCCCACCGGCAACAGGGCAACCATCTTACTCACCCAAATGGGATGTTTGAGACGTGGTACGCTTGGTAACTACCATTGGAAAGTTTAGTGGTGACAAGAAATTTTTTAGCGCATGGATAGCGCATCTATATGATCACTAGACAAGATATTTACTGTTAGACGAGTACCTTTATGGCTCGTTATACTGTCTCCTTGAGGGAGAACCAAAGGTTTGGTGGTTCACGCCCTCTCGATCCATTCTAACCTTCCCAGAAGCCATGGAAGCATTCAAAAAGAAGTATGGCAGTATCGAGTCAGACATGTCAATCATGCTGAAAATAGAACGTATTCAACAGCGTGAGGTGCAGCCGGTCTTAGTGTTCCTTACGCTCATGCAGGATCACATGCACAGACTCACCCAGGTCAGGGATGAATCTTATCAATGTATGGCAATGTTTCGAGGCCTGCATGTTTGCATCAAGCGGCTCATGTGGTTATCTGGCATCAAAACGGTCAACGACATGTGGCAGCAAGCACAGGAGGCTTACTAGTGACTGGTCTGAGGGTACCACCCCTGAGACAGCTCAGGGGGCCAAATCACAGGCAGAGTTGCCTACCACTCCGCTCACCACCAATAATAATAGTCTCTAATTATAGGGGCAGAAATTTCAATCCACATCATGGCTCGAAGTCCAGGATATATCGCCAAAATAGACCAGAAGACCCCCTCAGGGCCATCAAAAACCAGTACACCAGCTGGGGGGGCTGTCCAAAGTGTGGGATGAAGAATGTCACTCTCCACTCCTGCCCGAATGGGTGTGGAAAACGTCAAGCAGACTCAGTCAACTTGGCCCACATTCTAATGCCCTCAAGCCCCACCGGGGGATCAAGACAGGGACAGTCCAACATGATCAAGCTGCTATGCATGCTGAACGGCACAACGTTCACCGCTCTGTTCGATTCTGGGGCTAACATGTCACTCGCAGGGCAGGAGGTATTCGCCCATTTCAGGCACAAAAAGTATGTATGCGAACCATGGTGCAGTCTGTAAGACTTGCTGATCAGTGTCCTAAGGACACCCAAGTACACATTGTCACGGTCAACGTTAAGCAAGGAGGTAAACTTTTGCCGCTCACTCTGTCACTCATATCCTCATACCACACCAAGGTAATCTTGCCGGGTATGGACTTCCTCATCCAACATGCCATCAGCCTTCATCCAATCTCTCGATCCTGGTCGTTTGGGTCCAAAGGGGATGAGGCATCAGTAGAGTTGTCCGAACAGGTGGATTGCACAACTACAACCTGAGGAAGCACCGAGGCTATCGCCCAAACAAAGATGACTAGTTGACGAACTACTCAGCCGGAACATCGAAGTCTTTAATGACCCGGTTGGGGCGGCCCTCGTTCAGCCGCAGTCCATATCGATTATTCCAGGTGCTCAGCCGCTAGCCACCAAGCTATATTCAGTGTCGCCCAAAAAGCGAGAGAAATTTAAAGTCAAAATTGACGCCATGCTGGCAAACGGTTACATCAGACTGGTCAGCTCCGAATGGGCAGCACCCTCTCTGCTGATAGCAAAGCATGATGGGTCGAATGAATTCAGGCTAGTTACAGACTTTAGAAAGCTGGACAGCGTAACTGTTCCTGACTCTTATCCGCTTCCTAGGGTCGACGACCTACTGGCTCGCATGCGAGGAAAGAAGTTCATGACCTCCATGGACTTGACAAACTGCTACTGGCAGATACCTATTAAAAAAGGCCAGTCAGCGGTACTTTGCCACAGTCACGCCGTTTGGTACTTTCTGTTACACCTGCATGCCCATGGGTGCCAGAAACTCAGCGGCTCATTGTCAAAGGGTCATTGAACTTATTATCACGGGCATACCAGGAATAGTGGTAGTAGTCTATCAAGATGATCTTCTTGTGGCCAGTGACACCTTTGACGAACACATGGAATATGTCCAAGCCATAATGACTCGGCTTCTGTTGCATCGTTTCTCTCTGAAACGCTCAAAGTGCCACTTCTTTATGGACGAAGTCAAGTTCCTAGGGCACATCATCTTCCCTGAGGACATCTCAGCTAACCCTGAGAAGGTGGAGGCGTTATTACGCATACCATATCCCCGCGACGTCAAGCAGATAAAATCATTCATGGCCTCGTGTAAATGGTTCGGAAAATTCATTCCAAACCTGGCACGCCGATCAATAGGCTACTCAAGAAGGAGGGTGACGTTTGATTTTAACGATCGCTGGAAACAGGTGTTTGACACTTTTAAGTCATTATTATGCTCGGCCCTATCCTGGCACAACCTGACTTCACCCAAGGTTTCCGCATCTACTCGGATGCCAGTCAGGAGGCCATGGGGCAGTGTTAGCTCAAGAAGACGAGGGTCACATCAGGGCCATTGAATACGCCTCCAAAACTTTTAACACTGCTCAGCGCAATTATTCCACGTTTGAAAAGGCGGCTTTGGCGGTGATCTGGGCGGTGACCAAATTCAGAGGGTACATAGAGGGATTGCCAGTGATCGTCCATTCGGACAATCATCCTCTTCGCTGGCTGTTGTCCAAGTCAGATCCCCAGGGCAGAATTGCCCGTTGTATTTTTAGTGTCCAACAATTTTATTTTGAAGTCAAATACTTTCCGGGGATACTCAACCATCAGGCCGACCTGCTATCTCGTCCGTCAGGTGTATGAGACCCGGTAGTATTAATCCAAGCCATCAATATTCAGGATGACGGATGGTCGGCGGATGCATTCCGTGCAGAACAGATAAGTGATGGTCCGATAGGGAATATCATCACCGCTCTCGATGCTGAGCAAGGAGAGGCAAATATTGAAGCCAGAGTGTACCTCCGCAGGGGTTATCTCACGGTGAACGGCATCTTGTATCGTCAATTAAGAACAACAGAGGACAATGAGCTGAGATTAATCATTCCCCGCTCTCTGAGGGCTTTAATTTAGGAAATGAATCATGACGAGGTCACCGCTGATCATCCTGGGATAACTGGGACCATGCTGCGCATCTTAGACAAGTACTATTGGCTGAGGATGCGCAAGTGGTGGAGAGACATGTATGCATGTGCAAATCATGTCAAGAGTACAAACAGGTCATGCACAAAGTGGTGACCCTAATTCCGTCTCCCACCCTTTATGAACGGTTCCAATCCCTGGCCGTAGACATTGTTGGTCCCTTCCCAGATACTCCGGCACGGAACCGTTTCCTATTTTCAGTGTGCGACGCAATGTCAGGTCTCGTAGAGCTTTTCGCCATCGTGGACTCTAAAGTAGAAACGGTATCTGTGAAACTAGTTGAAGAAGTATGCCTTAGATATGGCTCCCAAAAGTTTATTAGGTGCGACAATGGCTTGCAGTTCAAGTCTGCGATATTTGCACAGGTAGCGTTCGCTCTAGGGAGTGATCTGCTCTACACTGTCAACTATCATCCCCATGCAAATCCCGTTGAGCGGCGCCATCGCAAATTAAAAACGCAGCTAGCTATAGCCATTGGTCCCTATCATGACCAGTGGGATGTGCACATTCCATCCATCAGATGGGCTCTGAATTCCAATGTGAACATGAACTTGGGAACCTTCCCCTTTGAGGTTACGTTCGCAGGGCAACTGCAACATCCCCAACATAACGTTCTGAAGTTCATGGCACACTGCACTGATCCAGTGTTCACTTAACACCCGTTTGCGGATTTTCTTAAACGGACGGCGGTGTCCCTCCAGTCAGTGAATGACAGATTAGAAATGGCCCAAGATAAGTGCAGACTTCAACACAATTCAAAGGCTACCACGACCACCTTGGCCGTGGGCTAGCAGGTGATGCTGAAGAACCATGCTCTAAGCAAGGCGTCGAAGGGTATCTCAGCGAAACTGAATCTTAAACGCGTAGCGGGCATGGAAGTCTCAAAACTGGTGGCTTCCACCACTGTTCAGATCACTGATCCAGGCCGAAACAAGGTTATGGGCAATTTCAATATGAAGGATGTTTTAGAGGCCCGTCTAGCGCCAACCGGCAACCCGGATCAGGATCTTATGGAACCTTCGGAAACATTGATGGGCGACCTATCGGCCGTTGAACAAGGCCCCCAAACTAGCAAGACAGCCCCAGATGACCATGGGTCAGTGAAAAGAGTTGAACCATCCACTACTGGAATATCACTCGCAGAAACAAATAAAGACACCTATGTGGGCACTACCCTACGCAGTGGCTGAGTCATGCGCAGGCCAAGTGCACTCGCTGATTTTCAGGCGGTGGCCATCTTAGATTTATCTCGAAATGGAAATGACATGCGGCAGTACTTTGGTCCCAAGGTTGTGGATTTTTTTAAGCAGTTCGCCGTACCTTACGTTCAGCAGCAGCTGTGCTATGATGACCCCCTGAGGGACTATCTCCATGAGCAATTTACCATTTGGCATTTCTGCTCCCTGAAAGACATGATAGTGGGGACCCCACCAGAGATCATGGGGGATCCACGAGCCAGTACAAGGCAGCTCACGCTGCCCAGCTGGTTGCGGAACATGGTTGGCCAGCAGATCGTGTGAATCGATACGATGATCCATCCAACCCCGATATCTATAACAATGGAGATCATCAGGAAGATGATGAAGTATTGGTAGAATATGTAAGGTACGCGAATTGGCTTGAACTATAAATTAGACTGGTTTCCCGTTTCACTCACAGAATTGTGCCACAGGTATAAGCCTGCATGGTATCTCTCCAACCCAAGGCGTCGGCCACCCCTCCAGTGGACCTGGTCCATTCAGGTGAACCGCCAGGTGGCGACACCAGCCCAGGGTATAAAGGGCAGTGTAAGGGCGAAGCAATCGTAGATCGAGCTGCTGAAAGCTGTAACTATCGCACGGAGCCTGCTCCCGACACCTTGGACCGAGAGAATAGCGCCAAGCCAGATGAATGTCACGAGCCAGTGGGCTCTAACTAAAATCATGAAGAGGTGGTCGAGCCCGGACCATCGCAAGACAAGCCGGCTGTCAACGAGCTTTTTCCAGCCAGTCCGAAGAATCCAAGGGATTCCAGTCTATGTCTATAGTGGACATTCGGAACGACTCTCCCCTCCCGACCTGTGTCTGTGGACGACTCATATCAATTAGTGGAACAAGCCAAACGCGTAAGTTTGCCCCTGACCAGAACCCGCTCACTGGATCCTCGGCGAAGCCACGTGTGGGATACCCTGGACCACTTCGCTTGCAAGGGCAAGGCGAATGTGCCTATACAACTTGGTCTACCGGTGGCAACATACCCAGATGTGAGCACTGCGTATGATCTAATCAAGCAGACCGCCGAACGCATATCCCAGGCATTGCGACTAATGTCAGAAGACCCCTTGGTGACTCAACAATCAGTAACGGCCAACAGTATCCGTCATGCGCGGAACAGGGCCACCGCTGAACGGGACGCAGCAATGGTTCTTTTAGAGCAGGAACAGGTGGCACACGATCGCACCAGACGCGCCTTAGCGGCCATGGTCCAGAACTTCAACCGCTATACAAAAGGGCGGACGCTCACAACGCCACAGATCGACAAAGCATCAGCTCGAACGCTCCAAGAATAGATGCAAGACAGCTATGCCCAAACCGAGGGGACTCTCCGAGTACTCATCCTTCAGCAGGACGTGCGTTCAGCAGAACGGTTCCAAGCCCAGGACAATCACTCTGAGGAGATTTTGGACATCCTAGCCTCACCGGGTGCATCCTCCCCGAGGTTGATTATCGATGAACACCCATTGAATCCCTTTGCAGCAGAAGGGGGACTTTCACCGATCGTAGTATCGGGATTGAACGAGAGTATCAATACTCATCCGACTTGTGAAAAAACTCACTACTTCCTACCTCCGTAGCAGAAGTAGTTGTGAAGACGGAGCAAGTCTCGTCCTCAAAGAAGGGTCGCTGCTCAACTCGAGGGTCGGTGGACAAAGGCAAAACTCCATCCAAGACTCCTCTCAAGAAGTCTTCGGACTCAGAAAAAAAGACAAACCAAAACTGACCAAGTCCACTCCTGTGCGAACTTCTTCGAAGAGAAAGCTGAACGAGAAAGGCAGCGTTCCGCAAAAGAAGGCAAAATCTCATCCCAAGGGTGCACTAGAGGATCCCAAGCCAGAGACCTCGACGGTGAGCGCTCGGGGCGGCAAGAAACAAGCCTGCTTCCTGACGCCGTCCACATCCTCAGCAGGTACAAATGCTGATGCGATAGACTCAGACATACCTCGAATTCCTCCGTTGGAGGTTGAGGAGCCACCTCAGAAATGGCCTATCATCCTACCAGGGTCAAGAAAACCAGTCCTTTGGGTTCAGCACTATGTTGGTCTGGAAACAGCCAGGAACAAGGATGGTCCGGCACTTAAGTCTTATTACTAGTGGCTTAACAAACGTCGCTCCAGGCCAGTAGCGTCTACCTATGTTTATCCTAAGCCAGGCAATCGTGATTATTCGCTCTGGTCAGAGTTGACAGAGAGGAGCACGCCGACACATGAACTCGAAGCCTGTTATCAATGCATCTACATCAATAAAAGGCCGTCCAGGTGCGCGGCTCATTGGCATGGTGCCTACGTTGTACCACTGTCCAGAAGGTACAAATACTTGAACAACAAGCACAGCAACAAACCCAGCTGTCTCGTGACCGACATGGACATGGTGGATCTAACCAAGATGGTGGACAGAACCAACGAGCCCGGGTACTCTGACTCCGACTAGCCCGTTCTATATCAGGTACGAATAATGCCGTACACAACCATCTCTAGGGTTGACATAGTGAACGGCACATGTGCTTTATTTCACCAATGGTGACACACAATGGCCATTAAAGTCCCCTTTTTTCCCATTTTTCTATTCTTTCACTATTTAGATATCCATCGCCCCAGGCAGGGACGATATCATCTGGGGGGGTATAACAAGAATAGACATACTCACCAGAGGACACCACCAGAATGGAGAAGAACCAACGTCAGGATTTCATCAGACACAGGAAATTGGGGATCAGGTCGGAGAGCCAACCATTAGCGAGAAGGAAGATTGGAAGCGGGTATAAAAGGAGCCGTCCAGACCTTCATCGGCAGTCGCTTCACAGCCAGACTCCCACCGCAGCTCTGCTCCCTGCTCCAAAATGAAATCAAAGCACCTTCGAGTCATTTGTTCTTTCTCAAACTGCTTTCCAATTTTGTATTGCAAAACCCCACTGAATAAAGCCTTTTTGCTGTACTTGCCTAATCAAGTTATTGCGTCCAGCTCTTTTACCCGCTCACCGCTCACCAGCCTCTCACGAGACTGGAATCACCGCCGAGCTCGTACTCTAATGGCAAAGTCGACTCACCCAAAAAGTGCACTCCGGCGTGCACCGGGTGTACGTTTCTGCACCCGTTCCGTTCGGCTCGGTAATGGTGCATACTTCACTGAATTGGGTGCACCCTACGTTCCCTATTCGACTGGATACATCTCGTGCACCAGTAGTGCACCGGGTGTGCACCGCCTCCACCATCAAGGGAGCTGGTGGAGGCGGTGCACCCAACATGGCGGATAGGGTGGT
>JAQGAO010003185.1:0-17624 GCA_034697705.1 Ommatoiulus sabulosus | reverse complement strand
AGTTGTTTTGATAATTGTTGCACTGCCACATGCTTTGCAATAGCAGTATCAGTATCATACTGCCATGGGTAAAATTGAGTAATGTTAATTTTAGATTATTTCGTTTTATTTGTAATAGACACCTGATGAAGACGTAGGTTACGTCGACACGTTGTGTGTTTGATATTAAAATCTTTCTGGTTGCGGTAATTTAAGGCGTCTAATTTGCGAGTTCAATGCCAACCAATTAATGATAGAAGATGAAGAGAAAATATCTAAATATTCTATGCAAAGTTCTTAAAAAATCTGCTCTACCTAAATCTTCCCGCTCCTGTCATGTTTGCCACTAGGGGCGGTTAGGTTGGGATTCCTTAGGCTATATGGGAGCCTTATCCCTACGACTGGTCGTCATAGTCTCGCCTTCGGATTTGGTCCTGGAAGTTCGGACCCTCTTTGTCCTCCTGGTTCTGGAATCCCGTTGCTTGTCTGTCGTTCCTGCTTGGAAAGGAGTAGCCAGGCCAGCTCTCCTCCTGAAGACTGGCGAGTTGCGAGCGCTTTCCATGGGAGCTTTTCTTTGTGCTAAGCGCTGACTTTTCATTTTCCCCTACAGGGACCCTTTTCGTACGTTGGCTGGCAAGTTGCCGCCCCCGCTGTATTATTAAAAACTTTGTTAGCGTCTCTCGGCCTGGCCTCCTTCCTTACATGGTGGAGATTGCAATCGTTCCTCGTGCCTTAATTGCCTGTTGCCGCTCTCTCTATGGCTGCTGTTTTCCCTTTAACTACTGCGGATGCTCTTCCAGTTCCTGTGGCTGGTTACGCGCTCCGCTCTCGGGGTGTCGCCCCCACCTTCCATTCCAGTCTGGCGGACCTTAGTTCTGCCTCGCTCTTAGACACCACTATAAGGCAAGTGCCTCTTTCTCCGGTTTGTGCAGATTTGGCCGCCGTTGGCCCACCAATATCGCCATTGCTTTCTGCGGAGTCCCACATTGAGGATCTCCGCCTACTTTTGGATAACCTTGACTCCTGGGTCACCGCTCAACCCGGCAACCCGCAAAATGCCGACCTTTTACGCTCTGATGACGAAGACCCTCTTGTGTCCCTGTCTGCGCCGACTAGTACAAATCCTCTCGTCTTTCATGCCTCTGCTCTTGCTGGTCAGTCCTCGGCCGCTGGCACCGTTTCTACTTGGTCAACGTCAGCAGCTGCCATTTCTTCTGTCATCTTTGGTGGCTCCGCTGCCCCTTCATCTGCCCCGCCGGACGTTGTTTCCCCAGTGGCCTTGGGGCTGGTCTCAGGGGCCGCTGACCCCTTTGTTAAGCCTTTTACGTCGGGTGGGCCTGCCTCGTCGCTTGGGCCCTCTATCCTTTCACCTTTCCCTCCCCGCCATACCTTTTGTTCATCCCTCCTTCTGCCCCCCTGGTCCTGCTGGGGGGTGCTAATTCCTTCCCCTTTCGGGCGGCCTTCCCCACTTCCTGACGGGCCCCCCGCCTGCTGGCGGTGGAGCCCCGCCCCAGTCAGCTAGTTGGGGCCATCTTCCCCATAGCTGCCCTTAGCAGATGGATAATCTGCTGTCTTTTGACAGTGTCTCCGATGTCGACATCTTCTTAGACGTCCTTCTGAAGGACGTCGCTCTCCATTGGTTTGTCCGTCTTCCCCCTGCTACTTGCGTCACCCCTTGGCGGGTGCTTCGGGATGCGCTCATCCAGATGTTTAGGAAGCCCTTTTCTCTGGCGAATTGCTGGAAGCTCTTACACGAGCGCGGTTTCCATGTCTCAAACTCAGGTGCTCCGGCCCTTGTCCGAGGTTACCTGTTTTGGTTGTAATCTGTTGGGCCACTATCGCACGGATTGTCCTACCAATCCTTCGCCTCGCCGGCGGTCTTCTCGGTGTCTGACGTCTCGTGCCTCCTCGTCCTCTGCTGGTCCCCCTGGCCACCCCTTCGATGGGCCAGTCGACGTCCTTTCCGCCGGCCCAAACCTTCTTGGCGTATGAGTCCATTCGCCACCTGTCTGAACTTTTGGGCTCCACTCTTTGCTTGATTAATATTCGTCTCCAACTGAATGGCCACGCTGCAGTCGCTTAGCTGGACACCGGCTCTGAGGACACCATCATCTCTGCATCTGTCTTCCACAAACTCGGGCTGCCCCTCTCTCCCTTGGGGAAGAGATTGGTCGCTATGGTCAATGTTAATGGCCACCCTCTTCGTTGCATCGGCACCTGTGTGGTCCCTATCTTTCTCCTTGGCTGCTCCGTTGAGTTCCCCTGTCTAGTTACTGATATCCTCGAGAAACTTGTGCTCCTGGGAAAGGACTTTTACTTCGGCGCTGGCCTTGTCTTTAATGGTAAGCGTCGTTTCTTGGAGTTCGATGACGTCCTGTCGTCTTGCGTCTTTGTTTCCTTCCTACCTTGGGACACAGTTCTTTCAGGCACTGTCGAACTGCCCACCGATTGCGTTCTCCAACGCTCTTCTGTACCGTCCATTAACCCTGTCTTGCAATTCGCTTCGGTGCCCCTTTGTCTGGCAGCCCCTGTTTGTCTTCCCCCGTGCTCCTTATCTTTGGTGCATGGCACAGTGCCTCAGGACATCTCTCCGGGTGAGCACTTCTTTGTGGAACCATCCACCTCCCAGCCATCAAACTTTCGTTCTGGGTATGGCGTTTTTCTCTCTGACAGTGCCCCGCTCCGTACTATCGAATTAGCCAACTTTTCGTCGGCCCCTGTAACACTTCGCCGCGGTTGCATTGTTGCCCTTACTGCGGCCTTTGACGCTGACATCCTCCCCGCACTTCTGCCTGAGCTGCCTGTGCCACCGTAGTGTTCGAACGACTCGATTCGCCTCGATGCCACCAAAATTTCTCCTTCTCTTTCCCCAAGCCAGCGCTCCGAGTTGTCAGCCCTTCTTGTTCGTTTTCGGGCTGTTTTTGCCCTTTTCAATTCGGAGCTCCGCCTCGGGAGGCTTGCTTCCCAACATATCGATACTTAGGGCAAAATCCCGGTGTACTTACCGCCTCGTCGTGCCTCCCCTGCTATGCGGGAAGTCATTCGGGTGGAGGTCGAGGAGATGCTGGCGGGCAATATTATCCGCCCCAGCTCCAGCCCTTATTTCAGCCCCGACGTCATCGTCCGTATGAAGGACGGGGCTCTTCGATTCTGTATCAATTATCGTCGTCTTAATTCTTTAAACAAAAGCAGACTCCTACCCGATAACCTCGGATCGAGGATGCCCTGGATGCCCTTCAGGGCTCGAAGTGTTTGTTACCCTGAACATGATGTCCGGATACTGGCAACTCCTCATGGCCACTGAGGATTACGAGAAGACCGCCTTATCATGTGCGGACGGCCACCTTAAATTCCTCCGTATGTTCTTTGGGATTTGTAATGCCCATGCTATCATGCAGCGGGCAATTGGACCAGCTCTTGCTCGGTCTCAAGTAGGAGTGTTGTCTTGTCTATTTGGGCGACATCATCATCTTCGCGTGTACCTTTCCCACTTTCTTGGCTAACTTAGACCGGGTCCTGTGGGTCCTCCTGGCCAATGACCTTCGCCTGAAGCCCCGCAAATGTTTCTTTGCCTTTCCCAAGATTCGTTACCTGGGGCACATCATTAGTGCTTCCGGCGTCGCCGTGGACCCTCTCAAGATCGCTGCTGTTTCCGAGTTTCCTACTCCCACCGACCTGCATGCTATTCGCAGCTTTCTTGGCCTGGCTGGGTACTACCATCGTTTTGTGGCAGGCTTCTCTTCCATCGCCTCGTCTCGGCTCACTTGCTCTGACTCCCCCTTTGTGTGGTCGCCTGAGTGCGAGTCTGCGTTTGAGGCGCTGAAGTCTGCCCTGTGCTCTGCCTCCATCCTTGCCATGTACGATCCGTCCTTGCCCCTTTGGTTGTACACTGATGCATCCATCATGGGTTTGGGCGCGATCCTTCAACAGGGCTCGGTAGGGGATCAATGTGTTGTCACCTATGCTAGTCGCACGGTCTCGGGCCCTGAATCTTGCTACACTATTACCGAGTGGGAAGCCCTCGCTATTGTTTGGGCTACTGAGAAATTTTGTCACTATCTCTTCGGTACCCCCTTTGTCGTCGTGACCGGCCACCATGCGCTGTGCTTCCTTAAACAGCTGAAGGACCCTTCTTCCCGACTCGGTCGCTGGGTCGCAAAATTGGAGGAGTTTTCCTACGAGGTGCGCTATCAAAAAGGCTTCCTCCACTCCAATGTCGACGGCCTTGTACTTTTTCATCTTTGGTGGCATCCCTCGTCTCCTTCTGGTTGTTCCGAATTCCCTGCGCCATCGCATCCTCTCCGCCTGCCACGATTACCCTTTGGCGGCCCACTTCGGTTCTACTCGCACTATTGCTCTCCTGTCTGGTGCCTATTATTGGCCCAACTGTAAGCGGGATGTTGTTCGTTTTGTCGCTTCCTGCCCCACTTGCAAACTCGCCAAGACTCCGCGGTCCGCCCCCGAGGGCTACCTTGAGCCCATCTTGTCCACGGAGCCCCCGGCCTATTGGGGCTTCGATTTTGTCGGTCCCCTCTGACTCTCTGTGGGTGGTGTTACTTTTATTATTGTCTCCGTCGACTACGCCACCCGCTTTTGCGTCGCCTCTCCCTGCCGTCGCCAGTCCGCCTCCTCCCTTGTGGATTTTTTAGGCACCTTTTGCTACGTTTTGGCATCCCTCAGTTCCTCACGTCGGATTAGGGGACACCCCAGACTAGCGGGTGCTCAGGGCATCTCGCACCGTGTCAGCACCTGTTATCATCAACAGGCCGATGGCCTCGCTCAACGCACCATCCAAACCTTGGTCACTACATTGCCTACTGCTTTGGACCCTGGTCATCATGGTCGTGATTGGGCCATGCACCTTTCTTCCGTTGTGGCAACCTACAACTTCTCTCGTCAGGCCTCCACCACCTTTTCCCTGTTTCAACTTATGCATGGTTTTTGCCCCCGGTCCCCGGGGTTATAGGCCCCCCCCCTTTTGCCATTGCCTGCCCTGGTGGATTAAGTTTTGTCTTGGCGGGCAGCGGCCTCGGCTAATCTGGCACGCACCCAGAGTGCCTAAAAGCGGCGCTTCGATTTGCAGCACATGCCTCCTCCCTTCAGGTTGGCGATTGGGCACTCGTACGTAACCTGGCTCCGGCTCACTTTGGCGAGGGTAAATTTCAGGTTCTGTATCATGGCCCCTATCGTTCACCGTGCAACTTTCGGCGGTCAACTTTGCCCTTTGCAACACCCGCCGCGGGGCACCTTCTACTTCGATCTTTCACGTTTATCGCCTAAAGCGCTTCATCTTTCGGACACGCGCTCCTTCCTCTTCCTCTCTGCCCTTTTCTCCCCCTCGGCGTCTTTCGGACGTCCCGGCTGCGTCATCGTCTCACGTGGGGACGCTTTCTTCCTCCAGCGGTTCCCTGTCACTTCATTTTAGCAGCCATTCTCGTGCCCCTTGTCTTCGTCACTCGGGTTGCGCTGTTTTGTTCCCTCGCTCTCTCGGAATGTTGCGCTGTTCTCGTGCTTCGTAGCGTGGGTCTCCTTCGGGACGCCCTTATTACATTGGCGATCGCGACTTTCTTTTTCCCAGTCACGCTTTCCTGTCCTCAGGCCCTCGCTTTTCTTCGCCTGTGGCCCCCAGCCCGCCGTGTAGCCTGGAGGCTAGTTCGCTTTTTTTCTCGGTGGATTTCGTCGACTCCAGGCCTGGCCAGGCCTCCCCGGGATCTGACAATCTCTTATCTTGGTCGCCTCCACGTTCTTCGGCTGCCCAGCATTTTTTGGATTCCCGCGGATCCCCTTGGCATGTCGTGGAATCTTGGTCCCCTTCCGTAGACGTCACCCCGGCCCTGCCACGCTCGCCGTTGGGTAATTGGTCTTTTGCTGGGATCCCTATCTCGCTTATTGTTCAATAGGCCTTAGAGGCCCCTTCGCCTGCTAATTCCGGGATTATCCTCGCCAACGAGCTGGTGCCCCTGTGCCTCGCCTTGCCTGATGTCTCCAGCCCAGGGCCTTCTGTTATTTCGCAGGCCTCGAGCCCGTTGCTGTTTGATGTTTCCTGCCCGGGGTCAGCCCCTTTGGCCGCCTGTCAGGGCTAGCCATGTCTTTCCTCGCCGGAACCCATGGAGGTAGTCGTGGCTCGTCCTGCTGTTGCCCCACCCCCACCCGTGGTTCGGGCCCTTGCTGCCCCCTGTCCGGCCTTCTTGGTGGAGCCTGTATACTGCATCATGGTCCGGGCTATTTTGGCCGCCCCTTGGCCCTACCTTCGGCCTTTGGCTCTGCCTGCTAGTCGTTAATTTCCGTTGCGGGCCATCCAGGAGCCGTTCCTCCGCCTGCGACGTACTCCTTGGGCCTGTCTACTCCACCGCCCTCCGGGTTCCGGCTCACTTGCCACCCGCTGCCATCATGGGCACCGCAATCGGGCCCATCGCCGACAAGGGCTCCCTCCGTATCGTCACCCCTTGAACTCGGGCAAGGCGGCCCGGCAAGTCGCTTTGGGCCTCTTGTAGTTCGTTGGCAGTAAGTTACTGTTGTGTGTCCTTCCTTCTTGTCTTTCTCTTCTGGTAGGGACGGGGGTTATCATTACTTCTCCTGTTTACCCCCCCTCCCTACTCACATTTCCTTTTTTCTCTTATTAGTTCGCCCCGGAGTGGCTCTGTTTTGTTGGGTGGTGTCAGGGTTTGTCCCTGGCATTCTTCCCGCTCCTGACATGTTTGCCACTAGGGGCGGTTAGGTTGGGATTCCTCAGGCTATATAGGAGCCTTGGCCTTGCAACAGGTTGTCGTAGTCTGGCCTTCGGATTCGGTCCTGGAAGTTCGGACCCTCCTTGTCCTCCTGGTTCTGGAATCTCGCTGCTTGTCCGTCGTTTCTGCTTGGAAAGGTGTAGCCAGGCCGGCTCTCCTCCTGAAGACTCACGAGTTGCGAGCACTCTCCGTGGGAGCTTTTCTTTGTGCTAAGCGCTGATATTTTGTTTTTCTCTACAAGGACCCTTTTTGTAAGTTGGCTGGCAAGTTGCCGCTTCCGCTGTATTAATAAAAACTTTGTTAACTTCTCTCGGCCTGGCCTCCCTCCTTACAGTTGATGGATCAATCATTAACGACTAATCATTCACGCATTAGTCATGATTAACGACTAATTATATAAGTCATTAGTCAAGGCTCACGAATGGTGATTGATTGTTGTTTAGTATTTAGTCGTATATGCATCAACTTACCGGCTAATTCTTAGAAAATTTTGTACATGTTTGAAAATGTAGCAATTTTTTAGAAAATATATCTAAATATTCTATGCAAAGTTCTCGAAAAATCTGCTCTACCTAAAAAATTTGAAATGTTGTTAAAAAATTCACGAATTTGGCGAAAAATTCTTAAAATTCCCAAAAATTTGCAAAACTGCCTAAAAACTTGCTGAATTGTAATTTTTTTGAAAATTTCTAACAAATTTCACAATTTTTCAAATTGTCAAAAAAAAAAATTTTGCAAAATCTTTCAAGCTTTTAAAAAAATTTACAAAATGGCCGAAAAATTTACTAAATGACCGAAAGTTAGCAAAACTATCTAAAAATGCAATAAATTATCGAAAATTTGCAATATCTTCGAAAAATTTTCCAAGTTGTCGTAAATTCGCAAAATTGTCCTAGCATCTTTGTAACTGTCGAAAAAATCGCAAAATTGGTCGAAAATGCGCAAAATTGTTAAAGATTAGCATTGTTGTCGAAAAATATTCAAAACTGTTTAAAAATGTGAAAAAACTGTCGAAAATTGGTAAAGTTTGCCTTACTCCTCGGCTAATGAACTAATTAGTCATCAATTTCGGTCCTTCATTTTTAAGTAGATATGATTGAAAATTTTATTCGACGAAATATATATATTTTATTATAATAAATTATAAATTTAGACAGAACAAATATATAGCTTACTCCGTTTTATAGAAATACAATGATTTCAAGAGAATTCCGTTTTCTGGAGCTTCAGCATAGTTGGCTATGGTACAAGCCATGTCATATTTGTCAGCAGCATTCAGGAGTCTTAGGACGTACCACTTTTTTAAAACTGAAAAGAAAACGAGTTTTAGAATGTGCTGAAATAAAGCATATGAAGAAGCAGTTCTTAAATTTATTTTTTGAAATATTTGTGCATGTAAGGCCCAATTCACACTGCAGTGGCGCTTGGCAGTGGCAGAGGCAGAAAACATGTCACTTTCACGCCACCCCCATGCTGTCAATGGAGGGCATCTCCATTGACATGACGTGACACTGACATGCCCCGCCTCGTCTGTGCCATGCCTCCTGGAGGCGTGAAAATCACTTTAATGTGGCGTGCACCTCTTACTGTTTCACGCACAATAAATGTTTTGTGTCACCTGATTTGGTGCAGAAACAAGCTAAAATAAAATGTTTTGCCCTAGTTATATTCAAAAATATTAATTCTTGTTAATATTTCATTTTATACATAATTTTGTATGGTGGAAATAAATGAATAATTGGCATAAGAAAGCTACGTTTTGTGCTTTATCTTTTAAGCTTGTAAAAAAGGAAACATCATAATGCATTCAGGAACTGCACACCTTCGAAATCACCATCTTGGAAGGTTTTTATCTAAAATCTTATTTTAAAGGCCTCTTTCTTTCCTTCATCCTGTGCCCTCGGCCAATGAGAGAAAGACACAGCTGCTCGGGCCTATGAGAGGAAGTTCCCTTTCTTGTTGCTAACAACCCCGCCTGCCTGAAGGGCTTATAGCATCTGTGACTGGCCCATCTGTAGCCTATCACGTCCATTGGACTTATCGCAATTGCGATTGTCTTGATTCGTTTATCAAGTTCGAATCTGATTGGAGGAACCACAAAAAACAATTATGAATGGAACCAACAGCCTAAAATTCTTTAGAGGCACTGTTCAGTGTGCCACGGAAGTCTATAAACCCGTTATTTGGTCATTGGATTTCAATTAAATATCAGAAATATCTGAACAATAAATATTCTTAACATTAAATTTTAAGTAAAGTGTTGTAGCTAAATTATCAACAAAACATCTTATTTAATTATTTAGTTACATGGGTTATAAGCCTCCAGGTCTGTAGGTCTGTTTCATGTCACATGTGCGCCAGGTGGCAGCCCCTTGTGTGTGGATTAGCTTCACAGGGGTGGCGTGACAAAGACATGCTTCCCGTCTTTGCCACTGCAGTGTGAATTGGGCCTAAAGATGAAATATTTGCTGTAAGAGGGGACCAGCTGTCCAAAAAGTTGGTAAACGTGGATATACAGTTTGTCCAAGTTTGGCAAACATGGATATGATAATCTACTCAAAGTTCCAAGTCATTTAGTCGCCTTAGTTATTTCAACAAGCCGTAATTTTAAATTTTAATGTAAGAACATCAATTTTTATTTTTTTATTTGCAGCAGAAATAATTTTTTTAAATTTCAAAAAAAAAAAAAATGTATAATGAACTATCACTTTAAAGTGTTTTAAAAAAAGATACGTTTTTTAAGAATTTTCACATTCATAAAGTGCACACGTAGTATTTTTAAATTAAAGACAAATATACTAAAATTTAAAAAATAGTAGCCTTTTGTCGATGGATTGAAAATATACTCGATGGAATATCAAAAATATGATAAACTCTTTTATTAAGCAAGTTCACATCCATAAAGTCAACACGCATCAATTCGAAATTAAAACGAGCACAGGGTACCCTTAGACCTAGAAAAGTCAGAGAACGTAAAACTAGTTAGGGAAAAATGTAATATTTTTTTTAAGATCAGGGAAATTCAACGTTGTCATGTTATTGCGTTGCAAAATTAATGCTTTTACGTGGTTTTCTCAGGGCGCATCTTCCGAAACGGAATTTGCAAAAAAATTTACGATTTTTTAAATACAAGTTTGAAAAAATTCCCACGTTTTCCGAGATCCAAATTGCAAAATTTTCCACGTTTTCCGAAGACAAATTTGCAAAAGTATCCAAGTTTTCCGAGGACAACTTTCAAAGTTAATTTGCAAACTTTTCAAGCCTGGAAAAGTCAGGGAAGTTGAAAATTAAATTTATGGAGGAACCCTAATTCAATGCTGGTACCGAGTTGAATTTTTGACAATATTCGCGATTTTTTTCGCTGTGATCATTCGTTTCTCAATATTTTACCTGGGTTATGTTTCATTCTAACTTCGTCTTAGGTACTTCGCATAGGTTATAATCATCTGTGAAAGGAACGTCGGCGTAACAAAGTTCACCCAGAACGAAGGCAAAAATGGCGATTGATAACACTTTAAACATGGTGAAAATTGCGCAGAAATTTCATAGCGGGTGAATGATGGACGCGTGGCTCAGCATTTATAAGTTAGTTATCGAACTAATTAGCAATGGCGACGTAACGATTGAAACTGCCATGGCCTCATTTGCTCACCATGATCGATGCTAGCTGTTGTTTACCGTGGATGCCACCGTTGGCAGACTTTTTAAAGTTTGAAAAGCTGGCGTTCGCTCCAGTTGGTTATTTACTCTGAAATATGCGCCGAAATTCATGACGCCATGGCCGTGAAGTCAATAAAAGCTTCGCATAACGAATCCTCAAAGTCAACACCATTTCAAACCCTTTGTTGAAACTGGCGAGTTGCCTCGTCACCCGGTGCCCTTGGCCATGGTCTGTGCATGGAGAGGAAATCCATCAGGTGGTTTTTATTCACGGGACTGGTCCTCTCAAAAGACTGCATTTCATAGACAAAGAGGTGTTTTTGAAGATTTCCTACACGGGGAACCCTCAGACCTGTAAAAGCTTGAAAAGTCAGAGAAATTGAAAATTTCAAAGCAATTCTAAAATTTATGCTTTTACGTGGTTATCTTAGGGCTCACTTGCAACATTTTTAAAGCTTTCCCAGTACAAATTGCTAAAATTTAAACAGTTTCCGAGGGAAAATTGGCTAAATTTTCAACAGTTTTAAGACACAAATTTAAACTTTTTAAACAGATTTCGAGTACATGTATTTGTAAATTTTTAACATTTTTTCGAGTACATGTATTTATTAAATTTTCAACAGTTTCAAAGGGCAAATTTGTTAAATTTTCAACTGGTCGCAAACTGTTTTCAACAAATTCGCCAGCTTTTTTACAGTTTTCGACTACACGTATTTGTAAAATTTTCGACAGTTTGCGATGACAAATTTGCATAATTTTTAACAGTGTTAGAATACAAATTCTCATAGTTTGCACCAGTTTACGAGAACAAATTTTCAGAATTTTTCAAGTTTTTCGAGCATAAATTTGCAAAAACCTTTCGTAATCTAAATTTGTAACATGTTCTAATTTGCAAATTAGCAAAAGTTTCCGCGTTTTACGAGCGCAAATTTGCAAAATTTTAAAATGTTTCGTAATATTTCAACAGATTACGAATTATGCAAATTTTTTCGAGCATAAATTGGCAAAAACTTTTCGTAATCCAAATTTGTAACATGTTCTAATTTGCAAATTTGCAAAAGTTTCCGCGTTTTACGAGCGCAAATTTGCAAAATTTTAAAATGTTTCGTAATATTTCAACAGATTACGAAGCACATTTTCTAAATTTTCCTCGTTAATTTTGAGAAATGTTTACAATTTGTATAAAAACCTGAAAACGTCATGGAAATTTAAAATGAAATTTGTGGGGGAACCCTGGAAAACAAAGAAAAGACGAGACGAAGGTATATGCCAGCACCCAAATTTTATTTTACGATTACGTTTCTGTCTAATATCGAAATACGTAGAAGGTTAAATTCTGACGAAATGAATGGCTGGCAAATTTCAATTTACTGTCCTGCTTCATATTTGAAGCATTGGTCGTCTTGATCGACGAAGTCAGTGTCGTGGACATACACTTCCGATTTGTCCACCGCAGCTTGGATTGTCCCGTTATCGACGTCTTGTCCCAAGGACCAGACCATGTATCCTGTCGAAAGAAATATCCCATTTAAATTGGAGAAATCATTAGAAACTTCGTAGGTGATTTCGTTAAAATGCAATGTTTTGGTTTAATGAAATCAAGGTAAATATTTAAAAATTCGTAAATGGATTAGTTCACATTAATTCGACATTCATTCAAACTCTGACAATGACGTCATCAACAGAATTTTAAAGAAGTCATCAAATGGAAGAAATGACGTTATCATCGGAATTTTAATAATTTACTATGATAACGTCTCCAGTAATATTGCTTATGGATTACGTCGTCGTTAGCTGTTATGAATGACGTCGTCTTCGGTTGTTTAGTGATTTTTTTATGAATGACGTCATCAGAATGTTAACGAATGATTTATTACGATTTTTAATGAATGTCGTCGTAAGAATTTTAGAGAAAGACGTCATTCATTATACATGTCCCATTTTTTTAAGAAATGATGTCATCATCAGAATTTTAATCATTTACAACGATGAGGTCTCCGTGAAAATTTTGTATGGATTAAGTCGTCATTAGTTTTTATGAATGACGTCATCGGAATTTTCTTAAATGACGTCTTCAAAATTTTATTCAGTGACGTCATCAGAATTTAAGTGACCGATTCCATCATTAACATTTAATAAATGACGTTGTCATCAGAATTGTAACGGTGACGTCTTTATGAAATGAGTATCGATGACGTCAGCATTAGAATTTACGAAATAACGTCGTTATCAGAATTTAAATAATGACGTGTTATGGAAAAATGTTATGGGTGACGTCAGTGTCAGAATTTAAATGAATGATGTCGTGTGCAATATGTTGCAAATATTTTGAGAAAAATCAAACTCGTATTTTTTTAAACAGGAACAAATGTTAAATGTTTAAACTAACCTTGAAAGAGGTACATATTGCCTTGATAGAAACACAGCTTTTCGATGAGAATGTCGTTTTCGAAATAAACAACCCAACCAAATATTCTGTACTCTACTGAAAATTAAAAATCAAATTCAATAACGATTAGCCTAAAATCGATTAGATGTTTCTACGAAGTCATTGCCCTGGTTATGTCACGGCCATTTTGGATTCTTCAAATGGATTATTTCAATTTGGATTTTTCAAAAAAAATGTATTTCTACGATGAACGAAGGTAAATAATTCGGGAATTGTAGTTTCATATTTGTAAATCTTCCGATAAATAATGTACTTTATTGTATTTTATGCCACTTAATTAAATATATTTTCATCCGTTGGTCTCGTAAAAATATCATCTGTAGATGGCGCTTCTTTTTAAATGACCGTGATTTTTATTTTATAGTAATACAAAGATTTTAAGAGAATTCCGTTTTCTGGGGCTTCAGCATAGATGGCTATAGTACAAGCCATGTCATATTTGTCAGCAGCATTCAGGAGTCTTTGGACGTGCCACTTTTTGTTTGAAAACTGAAAAGAAAACGAGTTTTAGAATGTGCGGAAATTAAGCATATGAAGAATCAGTTCTTAAATTTATTTTTTAAAAATTTGTGCATGTAAAAATGAAATATTTGCTGTAAGAGGGGACCAGCTGTCCAAAAAGTTTGGTAAACGTAGATATACAGTAGTTTGTCCAAGTTTGGCAAACATGGCTATGATAATCTACTAAAACGTTCCAAGTCATTTAGTCGCCTTAGTTATTTCAACAAGCCGTAATTTTTAATTTTTAAATTAAAGACAAATATACTAAAATTTATAAAATAGTACCGTCGATGGATTGAAGATATACTCGATAGGAATATCAAAAATATGATAAACTCGTTTATTAAGCAAGTTCACATCCATAAAGTCAACACGTATCAATTTGAAATTAAAACGAGCACAGGGTACCCTTAGACCTAGAAAGGTCAGAGAACATAAAACAAGTCAGGGAAAAATGTTTTATTTTTTTTAAGATCAGAGAAATTCAACGTTGTCATGTTATTGCGTTGCAAAATTAATGCTTCTACGTGGTTTGCTCAGGGCGCATTTTCCGAGTCGAAATTTGCAAAAAATTATGTTTTTTTAAATACAAGTTTGAAAAAATTCCCACGTTTTCCGAGGTCCACATTGCAAAATTTTCCACGTCTTCCGAGGACAAATTTGCAAAAGTATCCACGTTTTCCGAGGACAAATTTCAAAGTTAATTTGCAAACTTTTTAAGCCTAGAAAAGTTAGGGAAGTTGAAAATTAAATTTATGGAGGAACCCTAATTCAATGCTGGTACCGAGTTGAATTTTTGACAATATTCGCGATTTTTTTCGCTGTGATCATTCGTTTCTCAATATTTTACCTGGGTTATGTTTCATTCTAACTTCGTCTTAGGTACTTCGCATAGGTTATAATCATCTGTGAAAGGAACGTCGGCGTAACAAAGTTCACCCAGAACGAAGGCAAAAATGGCGATTGATAACACTTTAAACATGGTGAAAATTGCGCAGAAATTTCATAGCGGGTGAATGATGGACGCGTGGCTCAGCATTTATAAGTTAGTTATCGAACTAATTAGCAATGGCGACGTAACGATTGAAACTGCCATGGCCTCATTTGCTCACCATGATCGATGCTAGCTGTTGTTTACCGTGGATGCCACCGTTGGCAGACTTTTTAAAGTTTGAAAAGCTGGCGTTCGCTCCAGTTGGTTATTTACTCTGAAATATGCGCCGAAATTCATGACGCCATGGCCGTGAAGTCAATAAAAGCTTCGCATAACGAATCCTCAAAGTCAACACCATTTCAAACCATTTGTTGAAACTGGCGAGTTGCCTCGTCACCCGGTGCCCTTGGCCATGGTCTGTGCATGGAAAGGAAATCCATCAGGTGGTTTTTATTCACGGGACTGGTGTTCCCACTGGGTTCCCCCAGACCTGTAAAAGCTTGAAAATGCAGAAAAATTGAAAATTTCAAGGCAATTCCAAAATTTATGCTTTTACGTGGTTAACTCAGGGCCCACTTGCAAAATTTGTAAAGCTTTCCCAGTATATTGCTAAAATTTAAACAGTTTTCGAGGGAAAATTGGCTAAATTTTTAACAGTTTTAAGACACAACTTTAATCTTTTTTTAACCGATTTCGAGTACATTTACTAAAATGTTAAATTTTAAACAGCTTCCAATGGCAAATTTGCTAAATTTTCAACTGTTCGCAAACTGTTTTTAACAAATTCGCAAACTTTTTTACAGTTTTCGAGTACACGTATTTGTCAAATTTTTGACGGTTAGCGATGACAAATTTGCATAATTTTCAACAGTATTAGAGTACAAATTCTCATAATTTACAACAGTTTACGAGAACAAATTTTCAGAATTTTTTAAGTTTTCCGAGCATAAATTTGCAAAAACTTTTAAACTTCACGTAATCCAAGTTTGTTACATGTTCTACTTTGCAAATTTGCAAAAGTTTCCACGTTTTCCAAGCGGAAATTTGCAAAACTTTAAAATGTTTCATAATATTTCAGTAGTTTACGTGGCACATTTTCGAAATTTTCCTCGTTTTCTTAAGGGGGTGTGTTCACCACTAAAATCCTATAGGTGAAATAAATGGAACTTTTGTATTATTGTTTAGCACTATCGGCCGATATTTTTTAAAAAATGGCAATTGTCCCTCATTGTAGGACTTTCCTTCTGTCCACTAGCACTGTTTGTTAACGATTAGCATCATCCGTTAATTGTGATTTAGCGATTTTATTTCAACCGATTTCAACAAAAGTTGCAGAATGTGTCCGCTAGGTGGATACTTATGGCGGATTCGACTGGTCCAAAAAATCTGCACCGGTGTGCCCAGTCGAATTCGCCATTAGGCTCTCAATGACCATTGATGCAGTTTTGGAGCGGGAGTTTTAAAAGTCGTTTCACCCGCTTCGTTTAGTTTTAAAGATAATGCGTTAATTAGTGAAATTGGCAAAAAGATTAGACTGGTGGGGGAAGTATTATAGCTTAATATATCATGAATAACAAAAATCCCATGATTACTATGTATAGTTATTGCAAACAATAATACAGGAATTTGAATTGGTGGTGAAAAAAACATTTCAGCCGACAGTGCGACCAGGTCGTCACTCCGGCATTTCCCTAACATAAAAAGGTTATTCCTAAAATAACAAAAGAAAAGAATGCCCCTTGTACCCCAAGTAGGTCAAGCAATGGTCAGTTTTAAATCGGGCCTTGGGGTACTGGAAATGTTTGAGACCCCAATTTGAAGGACTTTGAAGGACTGGTTTTGAAAGTAGGGCGCGCTTCCTAGGGCGTTTCCCACATTTTCCAAGGACAAAATTGTTCGTTTTTGAATTGCTTATTTTGTTCATTGTTCTTAAAAATAACAGAAAAAATTGCAAAAAAGTATCTGTTCATGTTTGAAATTTCATACATTTTGTGTTCTTTGTTTGATTTGCAAATAAAAAAAAACATTCTTATAAGATTTGTATTTTTCATTTATATAAGCTGATCCTGATGGAGAACATATAACTTTGATGCATTTAGACTAGACGATGCACAAAATTTATTTTTGAGAATTATCAAAAATTTACCCAGACAATGAATATCAGGACATTTTATTTTTCAAAATTTACTGATGACAATTTTTAAAATTGATGAGTTACCTTAATTATTGTTTGTTTTACGTGGTGCTAAAGCATATTACTGTGGTGTTCAAAACTAATAAAATACACTGCTGGATGAAAAATACTTATTTGTAAATATTTTTTATAAATGATACTAGAAGCATTAATACAGCTTTCTCTAAAACTCATGAATATTGTTAAATATCTCTTAATAAAAAAAACTTTGAGAAAGAATGTAAAACGAAGTGTCAAATGGCGAGTGAAATGTTTTCATGTGTCATTTTGCCTACATTTGATTGGGATGTTAAGAATCCACAAAACAAACTACTAGTTGAAATACGTGAAAATGGTTAATAGAACCTTGTTTCTGAAATATGGGTTTTTATTATTTGATTGAAATATGTGGAAATACTAACACGCAGTTAATCACGAGTAAATATTTAAATTTTACAAAATGTGTCATCACTTTGCTGGCAATAATTATGACGTCAATTATTGCACTGACCATAAAATTGAAAAAGTCGAGTTTTTTAAGTTTTCGATAAATTTGTGTCAGTAACTACCGATTTTAACTTTCAGAAATAAAGCACGCAAATATTAATGGCTAATTTCTCTGAAATAATTTGTCCCGACTTTAAAAAAACAACTTATGCAAATTTTTATTTTTAAACGTTTTATCTGTAATTGAATTCATATCCTAAGGTATCGTGGACTTATTGATGTTTTTAGATTACAATTAATGCAGCCTAACTATAATGAAATACGCCTTGATTAAAATTGTTCATAAAATATTATTTCAAATACATCGTGCCTTAGTCTGATACAACAATGGCAGAGTTTTATCTCTTGACCTTAAAAAGTCTTCCAACACCACTATCTGTTGATTCGTTTAATTTTAAATGATGTTTTTATTATTTTTCGTCGGCATTTTGCAAAGTCACATAAATGGAAACATGTTTGTTTGATTTATTATTTTGAGTTTTGGGTAAATTTCATTACGTTTTCAACTGGAGAACTTGAAAAGGGCAATTCATAACGGACGTCTTCTGAGTTTAGCAATTTCCAACTTTTTTCCCAAACCCTCGTCCACTTCCATGGGCTTTGCAAATTTGCAAGTTTGCATGCAAATTTTACATAAATTCAAGAGTTTAATATCGTTAATTTCTAGCATATAATTTTAACTTTAATTACAGC
>JAQGAO010003184.1:0-17625 GCA_034697705.1 Ommatoiulus sabulosus | reverse complement strand
ATTTTTGCGAATGCGCATGCGCTAGTAATCGGAGGCAGAAAGCTGATCTGAAATCAGTTCACTCTGCTCCTACCCATTGTTCAGTTACATAAACATGCCTTTCTGGGCCAGTAAGGGGCCATTCAAAAAGGACGTCCTCGTGTAGGGGGTATGGGGGAATATGTGAGTCACGGACAGAATGTAGACAGGGGAAGGGAGGGGGGTATGACCATCTCGGACGTCCACTTGATAAATAAAATGCCGAATAAAATCAGTTCCCAACTTCCCAGCTTGGTAAATGGGAAATTCAGCGCATAATCACATAGCTGATGTGTTATAAATTGAAAAAGTGAGTAAACGGGGTACCCCCAGACCTGGAAAAGTCAGGGAAGGATGGCGTTTTTTTGAAAAAGTATGCTTCTACTCGTACGTAGTTAGCTCAGGGCCCATTTGCAAACTTTAAAATGTCTCCAGTACAAATTTGCAAAATGTTCAGCGGTTTTCGAGTTTAGATTTGTTAAATTTACAGTTTTCGAGGAGAAATTTGCAAAATGTTCAACAGATACTGAGGACAAATTATTTAAAACTCAACCTTTTGAGAGTACAAATTTTAAAAATGTGTAACGTTTTCAGAGTACAAATTTGCAAAATCGTGATTTACATCGTTGGTCAGGGAAATTTGTTTAAAAACCTGGTAAAGTCAGGGAAGTTGACTTTGAAATTTTTGGGGGAACCCTGGTAAAGCACAAGTAAAACGACGCTATTGATTTTTGGAATTTCCAGCTGAACTTTAGAAAAACAATAGCGTTATTTTAATATCTTATAGAATTTCACTTTTTGCGCCCTATCTCACTGGTGACCGTGGACCTTGATTTCGGATATACTAGTAATTTGAGATTTGAGTTTTCTATTTGCACCCCAGAACTAATTTTAAAGATCCGGTGCGTGTTACTTAAGAAATTGTGAATGACTTCCAAATGGGGGTCCTGATTTACCGGACACAATGTGGACAGGGGGTACAGATGGGAGTCCAATTTTGGGGAAATTTTCGGGCGTCTTTTTTGAATGGCCCCTAATCGGATCCATAACGGCAGAAAGTCGCCTGGTTGGCAGGCACTTCAATTGACACGCGTGTAAAAGTAGAGCTTTCGCTTTGTGAAAATCAATTTTCAGCGTGAGTCGTGCATATCTTAATCGATTTCTATACGGAGCATGTTTTTGCGATGCTGGAGAATTTCCAAGGAAGAAATTCCGATGTTCGTGTTGTTTGCATCCAGCCTGAAGTGCTTAATTACTCGGGTAACAATGGGCTTTGGTGCTCGGTTGCATCAAATTTTGACTAAGTTCAACGACGCTATTGGTCGTTTAAGTCGTTTGTCCATCTTAAACTAATGTATTGGACGTTATATTTAATCGGTTGGGTCTTAATGGCGACTACGTATAATCGTCCACAAATCTACCTTCTGTGCATGGTTGCCTTCACGATCCTCTTCGGAAATAATGTTGGTACTAATCTAGGGAAAAGCTTTTTTACTGCTTTTTAAGCATCCTTCGCGATCGGTTGTGCCAACGTTCAGTTTCATCGACGATTAAAATTGACCAGAGCTCTATAGGATGAGAATTCTTAGTGTAGTTTGGGCTCCCTGGTGGAAAGATCAGTATATACGGTCACTATCACTATGAATAGTGGTTTTTCGGACTACAGACATCACTATATGCTAGTGATATTACTATACTGATGTCAGTACTAATTTATACTGACATCAGTAAGATAATGCTGATATCGGTTAATATCAGTATAATTTTGTACTGTTCTATGCTGTGTTATTATAATATCCTGATACTTACCCATAGTGATGCATACAGATATCACTAAAGTATCACTTTTCACAACTAGTATCAGTAATTGTATAGTGATGTGAGGTTTTGCAACTATAAATAGATGTATTAATTTTTAATTTTTAAAGTCAGAATTTCTTTGCATTTTTGTAAATTGTGAATCTCACTATGGAGACAGTTAACTATCAACTTGCAATAATTAAGTGAAATTTTAAAAAAAAACCTACTTGTCACACTGATGCTCACTAGTATAAAACATACTGATACCAGTATGTACCACCTTATATCAGAAAATGTATACTAATATCACTACGAATTTTATACTGATCCATACTGATCTTTCCACCAGGGCTTGTCGTTGTCAGTTCACTATATCTAGTACCTGCCAACTTTTCTTGTTTAGGAAGTTTCACATCTCTTGAATATGCTATTGCAGCTATAGTTATACTCCGAACTTTCCGTAATCCAATCGCCGAATAGATTAACCCGCAAATTCTTGGTATACACAACAGGAGTTGCTTTTATTGGGATTCTCGGCCAAGATTGGACACTGGAGAGAATCGAGAGAGAAAAGTGCATTCATATCTGCGGCTAATCTGCCATAAAATGATGAAATGATAACCCAGGCAACGAAGACGTAAGATCTTCCTAAAGTAGGTTTATGCCATCGATCCATCCATCCATCCATCCATCCACCGATTGTTATGCCAATGCCTCCGTGGGGTGAAAGCGAGAGAGCTGGAATCACTGCGCAAAAAGGTGAGCGATGAAATGCCACCAGATACAATCATGTAAGTGCGGGGTGCCCTTTTTATTGGATTTTCTGATTTTAAAAGCTACTTTGAATTGCGTTTTGGTAATAAACCGATAAAACCAATAGTGAAAAAATACATATCGCTCAGTATACAAGTTTTTTCATGACGTCATTGGACGCGGGTGCCGTGCACGGACTACCTCCGGTGGCTCTGTGCCATGTATAATTGCGTCACGTACTTCTCTGGAGAATTCCAACTGTTAATCCAATTTCCGATCTTAAAAGCTGTGCTAAGCATTTGCTTTATTTCGGCGAAATGGAAGTTTGTTTCTTGAAGGGGAGCTGGAATCCGATTCGCCTGCCCAAAGTTTTTCCGATTTGATTGAAATACAGTAAAACCTGTTAAGAGTGACTACCAAGAAAAATTCTATGTTGGTCACTGTACACTGAACTTATACATGTAGACTGTAATAAATGTAGTAAAAAAAAAAAAACCAAAAAAAGTACAGACTCATCATGACCGTGGGCTAAAGAAAGATGTAATGTGACTCATCTGTTGTCTGGTCAATTTATAAGGTAGGCTACACTGACATGTAAAAATTGCAAAAAGACAACACACCCTGGTCACTGTACACAATGGACAGGTGGTCACTGGTCACCATACAGAGAATTTTTATGCAGGAAATGTACACTAGAAAAAACAATACACTAAAAAGTGGTCAACATAAACAGGTGGTCACTTTTCTAGGTTTTACTGTACATGTAGGTGGTTAAAAGGACTGCGCAGAATGCTCGGGCATCATTCTCGACGGGAAAGCAAATTCATCGTAGAAAAAATGCGAAAATAGACAATGAGGAAAAACTGCGTTCACGTAAATACATTTAACTGTGTTATTATTTACACTTAAAGTGGATCTTTCAACTTTGATGTTAGTTTCCATTTTCGACTAGCTTCCGGTAAGGAAGAGGCTTTCTGATTCCGACCTTGTTTTTGGGAAAATAATTTTTTCCCGAAAATTTACGAGGTCTCCACTCGAAATTGCTCGCTGTTACCGTCATTTTGAATTTCATATTTAATGGCCACCACTTTCGAATAAAGTTGGACGTTGCCATAAACGTTGAACGCAAAACACGATAGAAGCACGTGCCACTTTATCGAGCGACAAACAACAATGTTGAGAATAAAAACGTATAAAGTGCTACTAAAGTGCCCTTTGCCCCCTTTTTTCATGCACTTTAGCTCGCGTTCAGCTGCGTGACGTGCAATTGCTTTGGGACGTTGTACAATTGACGTAGTCTTTGTGTGACAGCTATCAGACTTTGTTGGGGTTGTATACATCTGAGAAAAGAGGCTTTTGTGTGGAACTTTCATCGACAGAGTTCAAAATTGAAAGAAATGCAGATGAAACTTTGTTGTACTCAGTATGGTTGAACAGGCATCTCGATCTCGGGTGGTACAGAGGCAATGTCGCGATACTGGAAATCATACGAAACCGTACATGAAATTGATCAACGGTTTTTCGGCAAAGAATCAGCCGGAAATGTCACTTGATCAAATCGATCGAGCTTCGCTTGCTGGAATAAACTGTAATCCAAAGTTAACTTTCCGTAGTAATTAATCTCTGTATCTTAGATAATTGAATCAAAATTTACACGAAAATTTGGCCACGTTTAATTAGCTGCAGCGTGGTATTTGCTTCAATTACAAGTACATGTACAGTAGTACATCGAATGTCACCGATAATCAAATCATGCGCTGGAATATGTTGCTCGTTGTGCATAATGTACATCGTAAACACGTGGCATCATTTTTGGTAATTTTATCAGGTGGCGCTGCTAGCGATTCTTAACATTGCGCTTTAGGCGGAAGATGGATCGGTGGCGGTTTCACTTATATAGTCGTTACAAAAGAAAAGCAATTTTTTTTTTTTTTTTTTTTTTTTTTTTTTTTTTTCGTTTTTGATCAAGGAAAATGTTGGGATTTTATGCCATGTTGGCAGCATTTAATTTGCTTCACAAAATTCTCACGAGTACGATCCTCATGCAAATTCAGTTTCTTCCAGATATTTTTCGTCGTTGTAGCACCGTGATCCGTATTTTTGATAATATATTTTCAAGCACTTTTGTCGGTGAATCTTATTTTTTTTATTGGAAAATGGATTGCCTCGCCACCCTCTTAAATAAATGCTCTCGTTTTCTACTTCGTAATATGAGTTATACATATTTGGAGTGGCTGGCATCATTGGAGTGAGATGACCATTCAGATTGGTCTTTCTACAAAAACCGTGGCACGTTTGGATGATTGACATAGTGACATCAGATGGTTTTTCTGTTTGGAATTAGTTTCGTTTAGCCAAAAATAATAGCTAAACGCAATTAAAACTGTTTTTTAACAAGTGTTTATCGTTTAAGTTGATCTTGTTATAATCTAAGGGTAAGAGCACGGTGAAGGCTTATTGCTGACACTTACCACTCGGTGTACAACTACAAGGTGAGGCATAAGTCTGTTTTCGGATCATATGTTCTTACCTACATGTATATGTATCACTAATATTACAATTCGATTCCATCTCATTACGTTCAGTCCATAAACTTTGATCCGAAAACAGACTTATGACTCACCTTGTAGTTGTACGCCGAGTGGTAAGTGTCAGCAATAAGCCTTCACTGTGCTCTTACCTTTGGATTATAACAAGATCAACTTAAACAATAAACACTCGTTTAAAAAAAAAAGTGCCCCTTGAAGTAGGCAATCTTACATTGCCTCTGAGCTAGCGCTGTTTGCCCCATTTTAGGGAGTCATTAAATAAAACTGTGGAACTTTTGATTTACATGTGTTTTTGAACGTTTTACTTTTTTCGCTGACGAATGTTTTAATTTAAATGATAATTCCTTTTTTGGAGTTTAAGCTTGTATAAAAAAAATGCAAATGCCCTTATTTTCGTTATAGAAATAATGGAAATTGGCAATTGTTCTTGGCATTGTTCTTGAGGCAATTTGAATGGTGACACCGGGAATGAAGAATAATGTAAATTCCTCAAGAAGTGTTAATAAATGCTCCTCGAGAAACTGATCGATTGTCTTTTTCGACATTGTCAATTATTGCTTCAGAGCTGCTGACCGTTGTTACTAACACCGTGCTGTTAATCGAGTGCTGTTTATCACATTTAATACAAGTACGGCTTAAGTCTGTCTCTCTAGTCTTAAGACTCGCGTCTTGGAGAGCGCATTAATCATCGTTTCTTGGTTGCTATGCGTTTCCGGCGTATGATTTTTGTCAACAACCAGTGACGCTCGCCTAGCGTAGTTGACGTCATCGTTTGCAAAGTCTTTTTGCCTCGTTGCATTATTTACAGGCGCATTACCTCTTTTGCTTTTTTGCTAACTTAAAGCTGAAGACAACGGAGAATGGCAAAATCCCTTGTTAGTTTAACAAACAGACGAAAAACTTGACTACAAGTAGGATTGACGTCCTGGCGCATTCCCAAATGAGGGCTTAGATGGCTTTAATCCACCCGGTTTGAGTATCTTACATTGATAAGATAAATGTGGACTCGTAGTACAATGTAAATATAAGGGAACATTATCTTATAAATGGTGGAATTTGATGGTGCACAGAAGTATGGAGTCCCTACTTACAGGCAGACATGACAAACGTCGAGGCAGTACAGGGAAAATTCACAAAAAAACTTCCTGGATTTAAGAACTTATCTTACAAACAACGTCTGTTAGCATTGCAATCAGAGAGTCTTGAAGTCTGAAGAATCAAACTTGATCTTCGATGTTGTTATAAGCTCTACCATGACTTAATCCTTTCTGGATCACCACTGTAAATAACAACCAACTCAGGCACCACAATGAGCAAGTAATCTGGGACACCTCAACTAAGAACTGTCGGCATTTCTTCTTTGGACCTAGAATTGGCAGAATTTGAAACTCACTCCCTGCTACGGTGGTCATGGCCTCCACATTATCAGAGTTTAACACTCATTTAAGGAAAGTGAATTTATTTGATTTTACTACCCTAACCTTCTGAGATCTCTCAAGCATGACATTACTGTAATATCTTTGATTTGTATTGAGTTTTTGCAATGTTTGTATCATGGAGTAGATGTAAGTGATGACCTGGGAAGTGATCCCTTCTATATCTGTTCCCACTCGGGAATAGTTTTTCTTATTATTATTATTAAAAGGTGTAATGACGTCATTGCGAGCTGATGACGATTAGACCATGTGGAAAGTTTTAAAAAATTACCCCAAGTTTCGATAGCTTAATTATTGCCCATATTATCAATGGTTAAATTCACACTAGTTTGTTACACAAAGACAGTGTTGTTGATTTCGCTAACTGTTACCAGCATACAGTATATGCGCTAATAATAAACACGGATTGAATAATTCAGTGAGGCTACTTCCTGGAAATAAATGTGGGGAGACAAGCAACCTGTAAGCGCGTAATGACCCACCCAGAGGGCTGAATTTTCTATTTTTAACTTTTGTCCGCAAGTATTAATGTCCTAAACGCATTCATTATTTAGGTTTTTTCCCCCCTAGTGGTTTGGGTGGGGCACATTTTGAAGCGCAGTTGGTTGATCCACCTAAGCAAAGTGCTCCTGGCGACAAACTTCCACAACAACACGCTTGACCTTTTGCTTGGTTCGCATTTCGTCTTTTTTGGCTCACTCACAGAAATATAGGCGATCGAAATAAAAAATCCGAATCTGGCACGTATCGTTCGTCGGTTGGCTGGGAGGGAGTTGTACTCTTGACATTGTTGATCCTCGGCGATGACTGTTTTTGCTTGAGGATTGGCAATTTGAGATTTCGTTGCACGTAAATCATGTGGACACGCACCGAACAGGCTTATAATTGCCTCGGTTTCGTGATGGATTGGCCAGTTTTTCACGCCGCTTGTTTTTTCTTCTTTTCCATGTTTCGAATTTCTAACTAACAAGTGTTTTTTTTCCCATCCATTCGCAGCAACATGCCCAGCGACAACATGGACGACATTGAGCTGAAGAACATCCAGTTGCAATATCCGCTGGCTCGCTCTCTCTCCAAAGACACGGCATCCTTGCTGATGCAGGTAATTGTCAATTCTTTCTCGTTTTGGAGCTACGTTCATTGTTTCTGGGATCGATCCGAATGTTGGCAGAAAACTTACCTGAGGAGCCGCCAAGCACATTTTTTGGTTTTTTTGTTGCAAGAAGGTCGAATTAGAAAACTTGTACATGGACCATTTTGAAAAAGTCAGGGAAATTCAACGTAGTCATGCTGTTGCGATCCAAAACTAATGTTTATACTGTAAATGGTTAGCTCAGGGCCCATTTTCCGAGTACAAATTTTGCAAAATTTTCCACGTTTTCCAAGTACAACTTACAACTTTGCAAAATTGTCCACGTTTTCCAAGTACAACTTACAACTTTGCAAAATTTTCAACGTTTTCCGAGAACGAATTTGTCAATGGTAAATTTTGCGAAATATTTTCCTTCGTCGATTTTGCAATATATCATATGTCAATTTTTGACATTGTCATTGGTCAGGGAAATTTTTTTTCAACCTGGAAAAGTCAAGGACGTTAAAAATGAAATTTCTGGGGAACCCTGTTTTACTATCGTTTTAACTAGGACGGTTCATAAACATATTTATCAGACTGAAAACGTTCATGATCCAGGCTACAGTATATGGTTTATAAAATCTAAACTGCATATCTTACCTTTTGTTCAACTTCAGTATGTTTATTTAAATTGAATTTCTTTATTTTTCATGGTCAGCTTGTCTAGTTGACGAACATTAATTTCGAGCTTATATCACCTATCAAAATTTTAAAATTCGAGTTATTTACTTTGGCGTCATCTTTATGGGTCTCATAGTACTGTAGTTAACTTGGAATGAAGTTTTTGTGGATTGTCTGACCTATCTCAATTTTTAGCAGTTTCTCTGATATATTAACGTTGCATAGTTACAACCGATCAAGGTGGCTGATTGCGGTGATCGGTTGATCCGTTCCCATTCTGTTATCTTTGTTAAGTTCCCAAGCTCTGGAAATAAACTTAATTGTGATTTTGGGATACATCATGACCAGACTAACTTAATTTGTTTAATGATCCCCATGCCAAATGGTACTATGTACTGACTGTAGGGTAAAGAATAGACTGGAATAGAAAGATTGTCTGTAATCATTTATTTTGTATTACACATTTTGCACGTGTGCAGACATTTTGAATCCATTACATCAAGAAAGCTCACATTAATGTCATGGCATCCACGTCTCTTAAGGCATGTTTTAATAGAAATTCAATCTGATTACGTCTTTATAGCCAGGATGCAAACGTTTTCAGCAGTAGAAATTGGATCGCATGAACACTCGATCTTGCTGCTTCAAGTTTATTTTCGTTTCATCTGAAACGATTTTATTGATCTTTCCATTTTATAGGAAGATAAAATCGAAACTCCAAATGGCGCCATGGTAGTGGCCGTTCAAGGGGATCGAAGCAAACCGGCCATCATTGCATACCACGATATTGGATTGAATCGTACGTGTTTAATCGGAACTCTCAAAACCACTTATGATTGAGTCAGTTTTTGATGACGTTAACATCCATTGCAGGCGCATCAGCAGCTAGATGAGAAACTTGTTTTTAAAAGATTATAAGAGGCAAATGTTTACTCTGCACAAGCAGTCGACTTCGAGAAAACGTTGATTACTCCGATAAATTGTTGTTTTTCATGTGGGAAATTTCTTTTAGAAATACTTTTTCTACGTTACTACCACAGCTAATTATCGCGAAACCTTATCCCAAGTTGTTATCCAAATGTAAATCCTTTAGAGTTGCTCCAAATAGTGATTAGGGTAATCTGCTAATGTCTGAACAAACTTTTCGAGGGTTTCATTAAAACCAAAAGGCTTCTATGTTATCTAATTGGGATACCCTTAGATAACATATCAAGTAGTCTTACTAAGATTAGTTTAATCTTGTAAAGTATGTAGCAGCATTTTCGTTGAATAATACTAATAGCATTAAATTACAGTTGATTGTCATCAAACATTGCCTATTTTACATTTTTCAATGAGTTTTACGTGCAGGTTGGTATACGTTCTAGTCGGTTAATCTATATATGCTTTTCTAATTTGTTCAGACACAGCCTGCTTCCAATCCTTCTTCAATTTTGTTGATAATCGAATTCTCCTGCAAAGTTTTTGCATCTATTATGTCAACGCTCCTGGACAGGAAGAAGGCGCTGCCACCCTACCCGACGGGTAAGTCGTTGGTGCCATAGGAACTTTTGTTTAGTTGGTGAAGGACGTTATATATCTTTATACCAAGAATTGCACTGACTTGATTTTAAAGCTAGTTTTGATTAAAGCAAAATATTGCGCTGCAAAAAGGTTGTCTGTTCGGATTTTGTTTGAAATCATTTAATCTAACTTTCCAAATAACAGATCAGACGGGCGCTTTTAAGACATAAAGGAATAGTTGGTATGCATTGTATGACATCTACAAAACAGTATATTGACTTGAATTGATTGCAAAAAACTACAACTGCAGTTTCATTAAAGTTGAGCTTGCAGGCTTGAAAGAAGCTTGCATTAAGTTGTTTTTGCCGAAAGCATGCGAGTTGTATGTAATGGACGTTTTAGGAAAGATCCTCGAGTTATTTTCACTTAATCTACTTTTATACATGTACTTTGGCTAGTTTGTTTGATTTTCTCTTCCCTGAAACATGCAGCAACCACTTTTCTAAAAATCGATTTTTCTTTTCATGTATTTACCAAAAACGTTGCTATGCATTGTACAATGTACACTATTGGATTATTGGACGGCTTGACGATTTAGACGTTTAAACTTTCTTTCCGTCTTCATGTGGTTGGACATGATGATATATAATACATGTAAAGCTCCTGATGAAGGCGCAGTCGAGCTGAAACGTTGAGCAATTAATTAATACACTGGTTCTGGTTATGGTGAACAATCGTTTACTAGATTTAGCTGTTTGCCAGTTTAGTAGTCCAAAACGTTTTTTTTTTTTTGCGCATACATAATAAACTTAAATTTCATCTCGGAGTCAGTTTCAGCACTGTGCTTTTTCAATGTTGTAAATACAAGAGAACATGTAATCTTTTGACAGGTTGTTTCATGAATGGTTGAATTAATAAAAATGTCAAGCTTTGTGTCGTGCATAACATATTGCTTGCAAGTTTAGCCAGTGAAGATGCCATACTTTTTCAGATCTGTATGACTTGAGCAATTCCGTGAAATTTCATTCAAAATGGAATTACCTTCTATTAGTTGTATTTCATAGACTGATCAAGGTGGCTTAGATGTTAGCATTATCGTCTTGCATTCGGTAGACCCAGGTTCGATTCTGACTTAATTTGTATACTGATCCCTCCTGCCAAATGGTACTATGTACTGACTCCAGGGTAAAGAATTGAATTGAATTTCTTCTTAAAAAAGGCACTTTACATTTGATAGGCGATTCTGGTTCGTTTCATCAAAATTATCTTCAATGTTGATTCAAATAGTCTGCTCTTGCAAATTGTCCTGTGTTACCCGATATGAAAATATGCAAATTCCCAGCTGGCTTTTTCCTGCAACGTCAACAATTGGCTTCAAAACTGCATTTCTGGAAAATGTATTAAATGGCTTGTATGTGAAATTTGGAATTGATGTATATCTTTCAAAGTCTTTGAAGTCGGAAGTCTTTGAAAATATAAAATTTGGCATTGTCCTGTGCTTGCCATCATCTTAAAAAGGCCAGTTGACAATGATTTTCAAAAAATTTTCAACAGTCATTCATTGGTTACTAGCTATTCTTCTCATCAGAGAAGATGTTTAATCTATCAGCTGTTTCTTTATGCTATGAATTCTTCGAGGCATCTTAGTAACAAGTTCCAAATACAAGAAGATAAATTTCGTTTCTTTTCCTGTTCTGTTCTCTCTTTAAGGCTATGAATTAATTTTAAATGGACCATTTGGAAACTTGCCAAGCAAGATGATGCGCTCGAATAATTTTTCCATTTTTATGTTGACCTTTCAGTGTTGTATCCTTATGAATTATTAAAGCTTATTGCTTCGGAAAGTTATTTCGATGGCCATTAATGGCGTTGACCGCTATGGATGTAGCCGAATACGCCTAGCACCCAGGTGTGCGCTCCTGAAGAAATTGCTTCAATTACATGAAGTTGCTTGAATGAGCCATCATTGGCCAAAAGAAATCGATATTCTCCAACCAGAAAAATGGGGTCTTTCGCCTAGTTTTACGGATTGATCTTTGTAGTTTCCTCAAATATTTGCTTCTTTTAATTGAGATAGAAAGTGAATGATTTTGGGGCATAAAATGTTTCTGAATCGATTGAATTAATTAGGCACTTTAATTTGGTCGTTTGTTGCGCTGCGTGTAAACCTAGAACTGCTTGGGAAGGGTGAATTTGGCAGAGCAATTCTAAGCAATCAATAATGTATTTATTCGTTTTGAGTAAGTCTGTTAAATTAAAGCTGACATTCTCCTATCAGATTGAGCCTTAGGAAATGTCACCGTTGAATGTATAAATTAATCAGCGGTGTATTCAAAAAAGGGCTTTGAATTCAGTTTTCTTGTTGTGCAATTTGTTTTACTTACTTAAAATTTACAGAAAACATTTTCTTGCAGCATATTGCAGTTATTATTAAAACAATTGCTGGAAATTATGTTGCACGAAATCACCAAGATGTTAAATTTCAAAAACTTTTTGAACTAGTGCATCAGGTTGACTTATGACATCAACACAGAAAGGAAACCGTCCATCTTGTGAATTCCCAGATGAGATAATTACGCTAAATGTCAAGTCTTAAGTTTTGAACCTTGTTGATTTTAGGATTGAATATGCTACCATGGATATGCTGGCTGAGATGATTTCAAATGTCATGGATTTCTACGGGTAAGACTATCGTAAAAAGTGTAATCTGCAGTAACATCATAATTATCCATGGATATGGGATCTCTGATTTGATTACCCTTTCTTCTTTAGACTGAAACACATTGTTGGATTTGGTGTGGGAGCCGGAGCTAATATTTTAGCCAGGTTTTCGGTGGGTGAATCTTTTGCTGATCGTCATTTTATGAACGTACTTAATTGGTGCTAACGTTTGCCTCGAATTTACAATTTGCAGCTTGCACATCCTGAAAAAGTGGACGCTCTCATTTTGGTGAATTGCGTGTCGACCCAGGCTGGATGGATTGAGTGGGGCTACCAGAAACTGAATGCCCGACACTTGAAGACAAAGGGAATGACCCAGTCTGCAATGGAATATCTTATGTGGCATCATTTTGGCAAAGTAAGATATTATGAATTCCTCAAAACTAAACATGCTGCCATCGAAAGTCAACATTTCCAAATCTGGTTGCCTTGAGAAATCCCTAACTTACATATCTTGGTAATCATTTGAAAAGGTATCGGAGGAGCGGAATCATGACCTGGTTCACGTTTACAAGCAATATTTCGAAAAGAATGTCAACGCTTATAATTTGGGCCTGCTCATCGATTCTTACATCAAGTAAGATTTCTCGAGATTCCCCTTACCCTTCAATAGCTAAATTAATTAGCTAGCTTAATCCAATGTGTTGTTTTTGCTGCGGTTTAGGCGAACCGATCTTTCCATTATTCGGGAAATGGATCCCACCAAAAAGAAGGCTGCACGCATGATCAAGTTAGTATCATTCCTAGAACGTTTAGTGTGATTTGGTTTTTTGATTGATCCCCGAAAGTGGAGTTATAAATATGCCAGCGCTTATGAAGCCTAAATTATTTGATTTCCAGATGTCCGGTCATGATGATTACCGGGAACAGTTCTCCTCACGTGGACGACACGGTCACGATGAATGGACGTCTGGATCCGACCAACTCAAACTGGCTAAAGGTGCGTTTGATTTGGGTGGAGCTTTTGCTGTAGGGAGACTTGGTTGATGATTGTTAACTGAAGATTTCCAAGAATGAAACCTTCCTGGAGTAAGAAATTGGCGGAATACTGAATTTTCTCTCTCAAACTTCATTTTTCAGTTGCAAGATTGTGGTCACGTTTTGGAAGAACAGCCAGCGAAGGTCAGCGAAGCTCTGCGATTATTTTTACAAGGTCAAGGCTATGGTAAGTAGAAAGCAAAAGTATTTTGCATGTCCTTTATTGTTAATTCACTAAGATTATAACCCAGGTATTGCATTGGGGTTGTCGCTGACATGTTTGGGGGATGTTTTCATTTTTATTGGAAGAACTTTACTAACCATGGAGTAGTAATATAAAAATGCATCGTTAGGAAGGCAGCACATTCCTGACTTAAAAACAACTTGCTCGCCACCAATGGTTTTGAATGATTCCTTCAATGGTTGGGATTTGTTTTTCAAAGCAATCCAAATCTACATTCTCATACCCTTCTTGTTTTGTAACTTTGCAAGATTAAATTTCCAAACAGCCCAATATGTTTCATTAATTACTTTCTGAAAGCATGGGGAATCTGGAATGCGATAATGTTGAACCTATGGGTATGCATCGATGGTGAACCTTGAAAAGCAACCTTTCCGCGTGCTTCAATCTAATCCTGGATATTTTTGATACAGAGGCAGTAACGCTATTAATAACCACATTTAGACTTAGAATAGTTTGAAACGTTATCTTCGATAACTTGTTTTCTTGCCTTTCAATTCCTATATTGTGTTTTAAGCCATTCGTGCTGCTAATCGCATGCATTGATTTGATTGCAAGCGGTCCATAATAAGAGGAGAGTCTCAACATGCTCAGTCGAAGGTAAGGCGTGTGCTTAATTTCCATGCTAAAAACTAATTCTGGTTTTGTTTTGTAATTGATGGATTAACTCTGTGCTGACGAGCAATACCAAGTCTGACTCCCCACCATTGTTTGTATTTGTGATGGTGTTGGATGTGTTGAATTGTTTTTTTTATTTGAGGCAATGGTAATTCCTGTTTTATACAAAATCCCTAGGATAATGAATCTGGTATTTTTAATTTAGTTCTTTTATAAAAAAAAAAATCTCCAATAATACTTTAAATTATCTAGAACATTCATATTAGCTTCAGTTCAAGAAAATAGAAAGCAATCATAATAGAAAATCGTAACAATGTGTTAAAATATGTAACAAAATCAAGGAAAGACTTTTTTCTTGTTAAAGGCTCAGCTCTTCATCCAAATGTTAAAATGTTTACTTGTGCTTTTGCGTGTACTCTAACTGAATCGGTCATTTCACTGGTTCGTCACTTACACGCGTTTTCTCTCTCCCACAGTGCCCTCGCTGTCCAGGGTGAAGTTGGGTCAGTCTCGTTCCCAGTCCATTGACGAAGATTACCTGGCCAATGCCATGCGCCAGGGAGTGCGCATCACCGAAAACCCCATCACCGAACATGCAGTCTGTTGAATCTTCTGGCCACTGTTCCTTACCCTCTTCTTCTAAGATAGAAAGGAGGGCAGGTCACACTCAATGTTATTACCCTGTTACGCCATCGTGCAGATTCGAATACTCCCCAAACACATGGCCCCAACGTCCTCTGAATTCGTAGAAGCTGGGGTCATCAACGTGGTCGTGTAATCGTACCACTTAGCAGCTCTTCTTCTGCTCTTCAGTGGTGTCTCCCATTAAACGTGTTCGTTCTCGTATTTATGTTGATTCAGTAATTCCTTCTGTTTGTTAAAGGGGGTGGGACAACAGGGGAAAAGTATGCGTATTGCTTGCCGCAGTCGAAACTGGTTATATCGAAATTTTTCTCAAAACATTACAAGTTGTTAGTTCCGATTCACGAAAACATGATAAAAGCAAATTTTGAACCCTTAAAATTCGTTGTAACGTTTTTCGACTATATGCCAAGGGCCGGGTGCTTTGAACTGGTCCATTAAACAACTTAACCTACCTTGTTTCTTGCATTTGGGCAAATTTTGCAGAGTAATTTTCCAGAAAAGATGAAGTCGGATTTTTTTAATGTAATGATGGAAAATTTAATTTTTAGCATTGGGCAACTGTTTTGTAGCATCTGCTCCCAGACTTTCCAAATAGTCTTTGTCTGTGCATTTTTTCGCTTTTAAATATGGAAAAGGAACTCGTCTCCCCCAGAAATCTAATGAAGCTTGTTGGAAGGGTAATCGTAGGAAAAGATAGGCAAAAGGCCACTCATATGACTCCAAATGATAAACCCACAATTACTTCATAAACAAAATTGAATTTTATTCCTGTCATAAATACATAATTTTAGAAGTTAACGTTTGGCCAAGTGGTTTCAAATTTGGCAAAACTGAGAAACATTGAACTGGATCATCCAAAACTAGGATCCGTTTTCATTGGGTTCATTTTATCGACCTAGTTCTCATGCTTTCAAAAATCTCAATTGGTGAATTTATTATTTACGGGGGCTGCTGCATGATTACGTCCAAAGGGCGATTGAAGATTGAGCATTATTCTTGAAAGTGCTTTTTGAGGTATTTTTCTGCTGTTATAGAATTCTTTTAGAAATGTACCATAAAGCTCCAGGGCATGGCGTCATTTTAAGGAAACCATACATCTTTATCTTTTATTAGATGCTGAACTACTTTATGGTTTCACAAGGAGTTCAGGTTTTGTTTTTAATCCTATTTTTTAATAAAAGAATATCGGTTGGTAACCTGCACGTGAAAGTAGGATTTGCGTGCGTATGTACATAATATATCCACATCGGTTTTGAAAGCTGTACAGGATTTGTAGGAGAAAGTTGATTAAGAATTTCATGGCCTGCATAAAATGCGTTCTGTACTTTTGTAAAGGTTTTTTTTTAGGAATTTGCAAGCGTTTTTTCCTGTGTTATAATTATAGATCTGAATATATTTAATAAAAGCTGTAAATCACTACAACCTCTTTTGAGTTCATTATTCCTTTATTATTTATTTTATTTCTTGACAACTGCTGAGTTCTTAAAAAAATTAATTAAATTCAATAAGGGGGAGGGGTTGGGGATGGAGGTCGCCATTGTTTCCATTGTGAAACCAAATTTTACACTTGATATAGTGGCAACCCTTCATAGTTTAAAACTCCTAAGACCATAGAGTCCAAGATAGCTAGTTGAAAAGATTTGATGCAATCTTTCTTGAGGCAGTTATAGTCTTTGAGAAGATTTGAATTCAACCTTTTAACTAATAATTGTTTTAAATGCAAGATTAATGGTGTATTGTTGAGCTTAATTGTTTTGTGGTGGGAGAAATGCTATCCAGTTAATTAAACGTGATATATTTGGGTAAATTTAAATTTGTGACTGTCCACTAGCTGGTCATCCAGGGAATTATAGTAGGACCATAGGAAGTTGATATTCTAATCAAAGAATTCAGCCATCAGGAATGTGTCACACCAAGGTCAATTAAGCGGTTACAAATGGACACGTTATACCTCAGGAGATTGGAAGGGAAAAGGTTTGTAGGCTTTATATAGGCACACTACGTGAACTAACAAGAATTCTATCATTGCATTTCTATATTGTCCTGAATTTGCATGACAATATAAGAATTCGCCAAAAATATTCGTCTCGTCGTCACTATTTTCCGAGAAGAGGTGAAAAAACGTCGTCAACGTCGTAAATTTACTTTCAAATTAGAAAAAAATTCGGTTTTTTCAGCGCTTTACAAATTTGATTCATCAGGACGAATCGAACCAGATCAAATTCGATGAAATCGACGGACAACTTTTCGAACCAAAAAAAAAGTAAGTCTATTGTCTATGCTTTTTTTTCGATTTAAAGCGGAAAAATGATATCCTCCAAAATGTTCGATTTTAGACTCATTCGATTCGTATCAGATCTGAGATTCCAAATAGTCAAAAATGCATGTATTTTAGGTGTGGACATTTACAGCGCACTGGATATTTGAATAGAGCCGTGTTTAACAATAATTTAAGCGCTTTCAGGGGCTAAGGGCTTTGCCTGACCTCATGGATGGCTTTATCCTTCGTTAGGCGGTCTTTTTAAAACATCGGACATGCTATGCACAGCTCCCGAACAGCCGGTATTCAATGGGTAATGTATTATTTTTAAATTTAAAAGGCATTTTCGG
>JAQGAO010003183.1:0-17629 GCA_034697705.1 Ommatoiulus sabulosus | reverse complement strand
TGACGTCATGCGGTGATTCCTGTTGGGCCCTACTTTGGGCCTAACCGCGTGGTTTTTGGTATCGGTTATTGTTACAAGAGGAAGTCAAAAAATAGGTAATGGGCGACTTTGCTCCTCTTCGTCAAAGTTTATGCAGTACGTACCAACAAGAACTTCAAAATTTAAGAAAGAACAATAAGGCTATGCTCAATATGGAAATACATGTATCTAGTGATGTTAGAGTAGTGTTGGCATATGAACTCTCCGAGGTTATCTCTTAAGACTGCACAGCTCATAAATAATAATATGCTAATTGTACGAAGTGTGTAGGCTACTTATCTAAAAGCTTATGTAGCCTATATCATAAGAGCTTGCCTAATTTTTTTAGATCATTGCACTTTCAGACTGAAGTTATGAAATTGACATATGCTAGACTTGTGGTGATCATGGACGAACTACATTTTGCACTTCATCGAGCGTATCACCATCGTCTGAAAGCAGCGTTTTCAATGACTAAACCATCTAGTAGTTTATCAGAATTTCCCGTTTGCCAATCGGATCCTGTCTTTGATCAAGTTCGAAACTATGCAAGTTTTGTATCCCTACAGCTAGCTATCCCCCATGCATGCCTAGTGAAGAAAGTTTGGCTGTACGAGGTATAAGACCTTCCAAATTTCTTATTTCTTTCGGACTTATTTTTTAATGGTGAAATTAAAAAAGGTAGCAAGTTTTAGATATCAAACTAATATCAACCTATATCTGAATAATGTTGCGTGGTTCAGTAGTTTCTCTACCAATCATTTATTTACGTTGCTCTATGTTGCGACCTAATCGGTCATCACCAGGAGCTTAACTCGCTTGAAAGAACATTTCTTTCTAAACTCAGATGGGGCATGGCGGCGAGATGTTGGAGAGAAGCAAAAAATAGAATTCTTCTGATTTGGATATCATATTTTGGATTTTTGGGGATTTCGATCCACAGGCTATAAACCTGCTTTGTATAGCCAACATTTACAGGCATGTTTGGGGGAATCATAGCTATTGTGCTATGAAACCCATGTTGGGAATATGATCCAGGTCAGGGTTTAATTAAGCAAATATTTGATTTCTGGTTGATTGAAACAACATGTGTCATTTTTTTACAATTGTCAAACATCAATTAGTTTGATCGTTTAGTGAGATTCAGGAATTGCAGTGAGTACTTACCTAATGCTTAACTAATAACTTCAGATAGAGATATCCTGAGTGGAACTAGTGTGTTGCAATGAAGCACCCGTTTTTTGTAAATGCAAAAACTAACTTTTTCTCTACCTACATTTTTTTTTAGCATTTTTCGTCATTTTCTTGCATTTCTGCACAGTAATGTATTTGTGCTACATCCCATAATTTGCAGGCACCTTCCTAGCCAGGATGCAGGAATTACAAATTATCCGGTGCTGGTATTCTGAAACCACCAAAAAAAAGCATTTTTTCCAAGAATGCGTACTGCTATAGTTTCCTTATTGCAAAATATTAGGCTACTATGGATCACATTGTTGTAATTAAATAAGACATATTTTAATAACATCTAATTAGGTTAAAGCTTCTGAGTTTCCTGTAAGGCGACAATTCTGTGAATTCAATGTTTAAATAAGAATTATCCTTTATGCAGTTTATAAAATTGTTCGTTGCACCAGTGAAGGCAAGCACTCCATTCTATCCTATTCGAAGCGCTACAAGTTCAGCATTCGCGTTCACGCAATGGAGCAAGGAATAACCTCAAATTGTTTAGGAGGATCAGACTAGTCCGTGTAAACACGGCTATATTTAACACGCAAAGCCATGGCAGATATCCTTTTCATTAACTCTTTGTAGACTGCTTCCCATTTCTGTTAAGGGTTCCTCTTTGACATTCTGCCATGGTTTCTGAAAGTGTGAAATTGTCAAAAGTGTATTCACTGTTGGCTCTCATCATGAAGCTTTCAGCAGAGCCTTCTTTGGCACTGTTGCAATAACACCTGGATTTCCTGCTTCTGCAACATGCGACAATAATTATGACTATTAACAGGATGAACACACAAATACCAAGTGCTAAGACGGTGTACAGAAGGTCATCATATGTTATTCCCCAGAGGTCTAAATAATAGTAAATGCCACCACGGGAGTCTGGTGATATCGTAGACGAAGATGTGGAATTGTCATATTCATCAATGGCTTGATCTTTGGTTATCTCGTGAAGTACAGATGCATCCATTAATTGCTTGCCAAAAAGACTTTTTGGCTCTGCGCACATGGTTTCCTGCAGGTTCAGGAATTTCAGTTCACTGACAAAGGACGTATGCAGCAAATCTTGCCATTTATTGTCACACATGAGTGGGTTATTGCTTATATCTAATTTCTTCAGATTCGGGGTCAGTGCAAGCAGTTGCGTGTTCAGCACCGATATGTTGGTCTCGGAGATTACCAGAATTTCGAGACTGGAGATATTCAGTCCCTTTTGAATTCCTAGCAACAGAGACGCAAGTAGAGCTTGGCTACGGCTTAAATCCAGCAAAGACAAGCTTGTCAAGGATTCAAAAACTCCATCTTCAAAGCCACTGGTGGAGTTGATGTCGACCAATCGCAGCACTTGCAGTGAGTGAAATCCTCCCATTACCGCTTTAGTGATTTTTGGAAAGATGAAAAACGATAATTCGAGAGCCTGCAGACCTGGCAACGTCTGGATTTCCTTGCCTGCTATGGAATTAAGATCACCTTTTCCTGTTAGTTTTAAGCTGGTTAAGTTGTCAAGCACTGATAAACTGCCAGTCTGTACTGAGGTTACTGCATCTCCAAGGCTCAAATTCGACAGTTTCGGAAGTCCTTCGAATACTCCTGTAGCAACCAATTTGTACTCATTGCCACCCAAACTCAGTGTTTCCAAATTGTGCAGATTATTTAGTACTGGGATTTGTTCAAATTGATTATTGCAAAGGTCCAGATTGACAAGTGATTGAGGTAGATCAATATTGTCCAGATTTAACAGATTGTTATTTCCGAGGTTCAGATGTTTAAGATTCTGCAGATGGATGAATGCATCCTTGCTGATATGCTTCGCTCCGTTATCATTCACAGCCAGCTCCACAATATCTTGGCACCACTTGAAGGTTTCTGCTGAAAGATTCAGAATGTTGTTGTTTGAAAGCACCAAGGTGTTGAGCTTGTAGAGGATAAAGTCTTTATCTGAACTCCAGATGTTGCTAATTCCCAAATTGCTCAAGTTGAGATGCTGGAGGGCGTCGGCATAATTCTTGTCCAAGATGCTAATGTCCAATTTGGTCGTGTTTACATGTGATAGTGTGAGGCTGTGCACATTCTGAAGGAAAGTCTCCGGTAAACCTTGGCAATGTAATGCCACCTGAATGCCCGCTACATCTGTGTTATGGCAAACACAATTGCTAGGGCATTCTATCCTGTCTGGCAAAGCAAATTGGACAAACAGGCAATTCATAATTGCACATATGGTTAGTGCATGGGTCCACTTCATTTTTATCTGAAACAGAAATTAGAAAACAACTCAGTAGATGTACATGTACAGAATATTTTGAACCCTAATATTGTGCCCTAAAGTCCCACTTAACAGCAGTACATGCAACAACACAAAAAATAAATTTGGAGCACCTTCTCGGGTCACTTACTCCCTTGCTCCATCTCAAGAACTTTCAGAATTTTATTTGGCATTGGTGAACGAGTGCGAAAGAACTCTCATTTTGGTCCAACATTTTCAACATTGCTGCCTTTGCCATTTAATTTAGCTACAATTTCGATAGAATTGTTAAGATTTTAAAATTGAATGGTTGAGGAAATTGACATTTTCATGGGCTATGACAATATCATTATCAGCTCATGACATGAACAACATCATATAGTATCTCTGACAATCAAAAGAGAAGACTTGGGCAACTTGCGCTAGATTATTAAACCTTTTACGACCTGGCAGTTCAGGGTCTTGTTATTGCATTAACCACATTTCCTGCACATTGTTAGTAGCTAATTGACACTGAAATAGATTCGCAAAAATCAGTGCCAAACACGTTGAAGTGAGTTTAGTTCCTCGGTGATTCCAAGCCTTGCTCATTAGTTGAGGAAATTATTCTGAGGTCTTTACTTACCGTCTGTTAGTGGAGGTTCTTCAAGTCGATCTTGGAAGAGTCGAAGAAATTAAGCACTTGCCCTATAATTACCGAAGATTAAGATTAATTTGTGCAGTGATATTTGGTTAATTGGCTCATCATTTTCTGCCCCACATATTAAAACATACTGTAGCTATCGTTGATATTAGAAACCAAGATTCAAATGGTGTCAGACAAGGCTCCACATTTCCTCAATATTCATTGAAGTTCACTTGGCCTTGCCATTTGCGAGCGCAGTGTATTTCCACCGACGTTCTGGGCAAAAATAAACTTATTTAAGGTCCACCGAATAGGATTTAGATGGACTATGTGCTGACAAGATAAGATTCTGCTCATATTTGCATGCTATAATCATAAAGTACACCGAACACCTATTGTTATCCCCAATGACGTAGCACCCAAACAACACGATCCTAATTCATGAGTACGTAATATACCACTAATGATGAAACAGGAGTGTGACTAATACTTCGTAGGGTTGGCCCTCACGGTTCATGCGAATAAACTTTTCACCTAGAATTTTGCAGGCCTACACATCTTTGGCACATTTACTCAGAAATTCACACCTGTCGCTCATCACTCAAATAAGAAGGTGCCATAAAATAATCATTGAATATAGCTGCATCATATTTAACTTAATCCAAATTTCGCAAAATCAGCAAAAGAAGTTGATGACAAATGGGGCTTTCACTGAACTTAGTTGTGGAATTAAAATTTGAAGGCATAGTCCCAAGTACAGTTTGTAATCCGTTTCACAATGTGATGTTTTGTTTTGTATTAATTCACTCGAGAAATTATAAATAACCATTGGATTTATTGATAATCCATGCTTCTATTTTGACCATCATCAACTTTTTTCACTCCAGACTTGCTGTTTGCTCATCACTTTTGATTTCTTTTTGCCCATAAGCTACAGCATGGAAAGCGAGTTAATTATCCTTACCTCGGAACGATTTCAGAAGACGTCTGGTGCTGGATTTCTCTTCAAACGTGTTTTGGCTTCTAAACTGTTCTTTTCAGTTTCCTGTAGGTGCATGTATGTGCCTTCCCGCAAGTTAACGCACATCCTGGCTCAGCTTCCTGCATGGACGGGCATTCCCTCTATTTTCCTTTTAAACTTGTGGTGACTCGACGCTTGCCTTGCGACACCGAGGAGGTTGTGTCAGGGTTTTGTTACATACAGTACATGTACATGGAAAGGAAGCTAGTAGGGGAATTCATCACTCTTGGTTCAACAGAGATAAGCCAGCCTCGCACTGATAATGAGGGATCCAGACTTGACTTTTCCAAACTGTGACAATGCCTATTTTATGGCGTTGGAGAGTTGAACGATTGCAGTCCACTGACTCATTTGGGTGGCTTGGCAAGTTTTAGCATCAATTTGACCTTATCCGCTCGCTAACCAATTTTTAATGGGATGTGGCATGCGCTGAAGAGGCTCACGAAATGCTGAGAGCCCGTGAACACGTATGCGGAACAGCACTTATATCAATGTATTTCCGGCAACACATTGTGGGGTGGAGCTGTTCCGTCAAACTTATTATTCTAGATATTCTCTCTTACGTATTTTAAGATTTATTTCTAGCATTCCAGCTGGCCCATCAACGTGATTACAATATCTGATAAATGTCAGGAATTCAATGACCCAAAATTACCAAGCCCAGTTTTCTTAAATCTTTATTATGGCGGAAGAAATATTGCTTAGCCCATGTCAAGCTGGAATTCTGTCCGGCTTAATCCAGTACCCTATAGTCAATATGAAATAAAGAGATATGGAATGGAACAAGAATTTACATATGATTCAAAAGGATGACACCCACGTCCTAGATGACGTCTTTTGCTTTTGACTAATGCACTTCGTGAATTGTTTGGAGAAAAATCGCCGCAAATGCTGTTCTTTTCAATTTTTGTGTGAAGATGGTTTTTAATGTTAATTTTTCCATAACGTGTATTGAACTTGGCCTTAGGTAAAATAGGAATATCTTGTTCCAGTATGCCTGTGAGATGTTTTTGTACACATTACAAAAACATGCATACAGTATGTTTTCATTAAAACTATCAAATTTATTTTTAATGATGATTTTAAAGGTGATTTTTACGTATTAGAGAATTTTCTTACTGCTAAATTCAAATAATGTCTTCATGTGTTTTTTTTTTTTTCATTTAATTTTGAATAATGCGATATTTTTATTACTCTTTAATTCAATTTATATAACAATTAAAAGTTATTTTTAATAATAATGATAACCATATTAAAAATAATGCTTTCATGAACACTCGTATCTAACTTTGTAACCCTATTATTTCTGTAAATGTTCGAAGAGACTAAAGTGTTAACAAAATTTTTATTTCATTTTTAATGACACTCAATGTCAATTATGGTTATAACGAGCATGAGGTAGGGAATATAATCCTGATCTTAGCGCTTGCCTGGAAATTACTGTGTGATGAACTCATCCTAAATAATGAATTATTAACACTGTCCATTATCCAGATCAGCCCAGTAGTGATATTTATATTTTCAGTGTGCTTTTCTTATCTATCAATAATATCTCCTAAAGCATCATGCATTTCTTTTGATTTATTTTCTAATGCGCACATTTATCTTGTCTCGTTTTAGCCTCAACTGGTTTTGGTTTAGGATTTGGAACAACTGCTGCTACAACAGCCCCAACAGGGACGTTGAGCTTTGGGGGGTTTGGTGTCAGTGCACCTACAGCCACTGCCACCTCCACAGGTTTGAATTTTAAATTTGCAAACCCCGTTTTTAATTCCCAAAAACGTAGACATTGACCAAGTGTCTTACAATCGTGTACTTGACGTGTTTTTTAAAATGTTTCAGGATTTGGAGGTTTTGGTGCCACTGCTGTTCCGGCTGCCACGACTTCTGCGCCAGCTAACTTTTCCTTTGCCGGACTGGGTGCTACAAAAACTACAGCTAGCACTGGCTTTAATCTTGGGTCTGGATTTGGTACTGCTACCTCAACAGCTCCCACTCTTGGAAGCAACTTTGGATTCAGTGGATTTGGCGCTCCGACCTCTACGGCTAATACTGGATTCTCTTTTGCGCCGTCAAATACAGGTGTGATTTCTCACTCTGTGATCTTTGATCGCACACATTTAATGTAAAAGTTTTAGGCCTATTCCGAACTTGAAATTCTATTTTATCAATGTTAGGTTTTGGATTAGGCAGTGGAACAGCAGCTGCAAACCAATCGACTGGTTTATTTGGAAAGCCTACTGGGCTTGGAGGCATTGGAACAGGTCTAAGTAAGTATGCAGACTGGTGCTTTTGCAAGATACAAAATGTAAATTCAAAAAAATAAAGTCACCACCATATCAGTTCTATTGTTATCAAAGTGTATAAAATGATAATGTGTTTTATTTTCTTAAAATATCATTAATGTGCTAAATTTGTTTGCATTATGAAAAATGTGTTCTGTGATCGAATAGATACACCAGCTTATCTGCCTATCCTGTGTTTAATAACACCCAAGACATTGATCAGATTGTTCCCCTAAACAATTATGTTTACTATCAATTCTTATCCTCTATGTCACTATTGAAATTCTCTGTCATCTCAAACTTAGTCAAACATTTGTAAAAAAATGAAACAAAATAAATAAATCGAGAAATTTATTTACGTTCCTAGCTTTAGGTGCACCGGCCGCTCCATCTGGTGATCAAGTGTTGGCTAGTTTGACAGCGGCACTATTTTATCCAGCATTATATGGCGATGAACGAGATACCATCATTGCCAAATATAACAGGCTGCAAGCATATTGGGGTACTGGGAAAGGATATTATGCTATCGGAGCTCCACCCATGGAATTCACGCCTGAAAATCCATTTTGCAAGTTTAAGGTTAGAAATAATTCCACATAATTATCCTAGTACTAGTTCTGTAGTAACAGCCATTATTGTGCATTTTTTAAGAAATTTGTTAGCAGGATTTTGTCTTTGAAAAAGCACTTTGGTATTTTTTTATTGGAATTAAAAGGTTTTGTCTATATCATAATTTAAAAATTTTGTTGTGGTATTTCTCACCTGCAGACTGTTGGATACAGCATTTTACCAGAAACAAAAAATGAAGATGGCTTAATTTCCCTGCGATTTAATCACAAGGAGACGGACATTCGAAGTCAGCAGCCCCAAGTAGTCGATGGATTGCAACGGGTGCTCGGTAGCAAACCGACTCTGTCTGTCTGCGTAGATGGAGTCAAACCAGCCCCTGATAACAAGTATGCTAATATTAGTTTTGAATCTTATCACCATCAGCTTACCAATTTTAATAATTACTTAATCTGGTTAACTTCAACTGTTTTCTAAACTCATGCAGTTATTTGATAATTGTTCGCATTTATACTGATGTGTATTATGTATCTAGGTCTGAAGTTACCATCTACGTTATTGAGCGGGCTCTCACTGGAGTGTCCCGACGCATTCCAACCAACGAGCTTTACAATTTTCTGAATCAGCCAACAACAAAACAACAGCTTACAACAAGCTTGGGAGTAGATTATATAATCCCCAAGGCTGCTCCTTCGTCAGAACAACTTAAACAGTACCTTGAAAATCCCCCTGCTGGTATTTGTTTTATTGCAACATACTGAGTTGATATCAAACATGCTGGGCATGGCAATTGCTTGAAATGATGCAGGAATACAGGAACGTTTTTCATAACGTTTTATTTGAAAATAGGCATTGACCCATTGGTTTGGCAGCAGGCACTGATGGACAACCCAGATTCTGAGCACCTGATTCCGGTACCAATGATTGGCTTTTCAGAACTCCAAAGGCGACTGAAGAACCAAGATGAGGAAACGAAAGTACACCAAAGCAGATTGAACGTGAGGAAGCTAGCTAGACAGAAATAATAGTCAACTATTTATTGTTAAAATGGGTTTACCTTTGATGGAATTATTTTCATAATTGAAAAAAAAATTAATGTTGGTTTTATAGATAATTGGAAATGAGCTTAAATCTTTGCAAAACAATCATAGAAATGCTGAAGCTAAAATAAGTCAGCACAAGAGGAAGCATCTTGAATTAAGCCATCGCATCCTTAAAGTAGGTTACTTGTACTCTCAATAAATGCTTAATAATTGATACCATTGCAGTAAACAATTCAAATGCTGTATCTTCCTTAAGAGATTATTAACGAAGCAATGTCTATGACACGTTATTCGTGGCTTTTATATATATATATTTTTATTCCTTCTAAAAATCTGAAATCTAGGTTATGGTTAAGCAAGAAATTGCTCGTAAACTCGGTTTGGCTGTGCAAGCAGATGAAGAGCAGTTTCGCGTACACCTTGAAGCCATTCATGGCGAACTCAGTGCTCCCAACCAGGCTAAGGTTTGTATAAAACTAGACGTGGTAGTTTTCATTTCAGTAGTTAATATGCCGTATTGGTACTAAACGTTTTAATTACATTGTTTCAGGGCCGCTTAAATGAGCTAATGGCTCAAATCAGGTTACAGAGGGAGCATATCTTGACACATGCAAATGAACGGTATACAATGGATAATACGCTTCAAGATGAAATTAAACAGGTAAAAAAAAACGATTATTAAGTATATTTTTCTCTGCTTTAATATTGTTTAGAATATGCTTTAAGAATTTTTATAAAGTAGCATGGTGAGTCGTAAATAAATATAAAGTGTTGTCAGCCAATTAGTTAAAATGTAGAGAATATTATTTTCTTTCGTTTTAATGATATATCTTTTAGACTTTTACATGCACCCAATATATCGTTTTTTTCTTAATTCAGCATCTACGGCAACAACAAGAAGGCTTGAAGCACTTGGTAGCAGTGGTCAAAGAGGATATGAAATGCCTTAAACTGATGGATGATGGATTGAAAAAAGAATCGTATCAACGGAAATAAACCAATCATCAATTTCTCCTTACATTCCTTTAATGGCCTCAACATGTGCTTACCATCATGAACTTCTTCAATCTGTTCCTGTTAAAAATTGTACAAGTGAGTAGTTGATTTATTTGATGGTTTTAAACATTCATGCTTCTTGCACTCTGTGCAAAATGGCTTCAACAGCAGTTCTTTCGAACTCCAAAGAATTTGGCTTGGCAAACTGAGTGCATAATGCATGTCCTTTTTTTCTGAACAAACAAGCATTTAGTTATGATACAATGGTCTTTATCTAAAATTTTGTACATTTGCTTTTATTAAAAAAAGTATGATACTTGGAGTGCAAACTTTTTTTGTGAAACCTTAAATTTAACCTTTTCAATTCTTAGCTTGCATTTCGTTAGGTAAATAATTTAAGGTTAGTTTTCCTACATGTTGTTCAAATGCCTTTTTCTAAAAGTTTTAGTCAAAGTTAAAACATTTTCTTATTTGTAACAGTGACATCTGAAAGTGCTATTGTGCATAATTGCCTTGGGTCAGTTTACAAACGTTTTTATTTCTTAGTAAAATATTTTTTTAAACAAATATTACCATTAACACACAATACATTGGTTCATTAAATGAGAGATTCAAAGATGATCACACAATGCACACAAGTCAAAAAGTATCAATGAAAATTACATTGTATGGCGAAAAAGTTCTTGCATGTATTACTGTACACTATGTCATGAAAGTAAAAACTCATCCATAAAACAAACGTATCTGATTATTACAACAAGTTCTTGGTATCAATATATGCAAATAATTCCAACAGTACCGGTAGCCAAATATCAATGCCAGTTAAAAGTAAGATAATTGCACAACAAATTTATTTATGGAAACAAATGTTATTTACAATCCATAAATAAAATATAAACTCAACTTGCAAAGTTTCAGAACTATTAAAGTAATAGTGGGTTGGTCCTCCCTGCATCTCAGTAATCTCTATCATTCTGTTGGTCATTGTTTGGAGTAGTTTTTACAAAACATCCATGTCAATCTTGTCCCAAGCATTCCAAATTGCAACCTTAAGTTCATTCACATGATGATATACTTTTAACTGGCATTAATATTAATTTGGCTACTGTTGGAATCTTATTTACACAAGTTGAGATATCAGACTTGTAATAATCAGATACGTGTGTTTTATGGGTGAGTTTACACTTTCCTGACATCGTGTATATCGCACAATGGTTGTATACTATACATGTACATAAATGATGATTTTTTGCAAAGTCTACATCAATTGTGTATGAAGTTTTATAACCTTAAGTTTACTAATAACAGGCTATTTACAGAATAAAATCAAACTGAACCATTGCTCACTTGTTTTTCAGTCTTCTCTGAATTAGCAATTTTTAGCATATTTTGAAAATTGAATGACAATCTTCATTAACTTTGCACAAAAAAATTATTATTATTGGTAGGAAAACTATTAGGTAAATTCAACTTACAATATATTTCACGATGAAATGCAGATTAGCAATTTGGCCCTTAAAAATATGGACTTATAATTGGAATTGTTCCAACAATGTACTGTACGGTAGTTAAACACCCATCAGGAGTAATGTTATGGCGCTATGTTTCCAGATTGTAAAAAGTCACGTTTAAATCTTGCTGGAGGAGGCATGCTATTTCAATGACCAAGAATAATTTCAGGCTCCCACTGCTTCATGCACTCTTCATCGTCTAAAGATGATATTTGTTGCGATGTGTACACCTTTATCAAGGAACTGCCATAATTACTTTGATCTTCACTCTGATGAGAGCCACGCACTTTAACCTCTGAAAGTTCTAAGCGAAGGGCAATATTTTCCTCCGTGCAGCTAGATAGTTTATCTTTCAATTTAGAAACTTGTGCACGCATCTTTACGTATTCATTTTTCCACTTTTCAAGTTCAATTTTTAACTCTGCCACTTCATCGCTTTCTCGACCTTCGTCTTGGCTTGACAGAAGCTCGTTCTTTATGTCAATGCCGACCTTCTGAGATACCAAAAGCAGCATAATTAACCTCTTTAATTTACGTCGACCTTACCAGATGCAGATTTTGCGAGCACTTACAATTGTTCTTTTCCGCTTTGCCTTCACGCTCCTGGAATTCTTAGGTGATGATTCCTGCGTGTTTGATTCTTCATTTCGAGGAGGCAAATTGTTAGTTGGAATTGCACTGTCAATCAACTTTCGTCTTTTCCTGGATTCCAACCCCAATAATTCGTGCTGGAGGTCCCGCTCATAATCGTCAGCACAAAAGTGCAATGAGCAGACTGTGGCATATTTGAAATTTATCTGGATAAAATGAAAATTTCCACATTTAAACATGCAGAACGTCAAATAGTCAAGTGGGAACGCTAGATATCCAAGTACTTGGAGATGCACCTTATCTTTTCTATTTATTACATCAATCCATCTTTTTCGCCGCTCTGCGAGCCTTGGAAACGAGTGAAAGACAACACCTGTCCCTTGCAGCTTGCCGCTATGACTCGAGCAACCTGGTACGGCACAGTTAGTCATTTTCGTGCATTTGAAAAAACTAAAATTACTTAAAAATTGTCAACTAAAATGATTTTTTAAAGCAGACCAACGCCGACTCGGAAAAAATGACAGCGAATGTCACTTTTAAAAAACATCTCCTAACTTGTTAAGCCGACTTATTTCGTGTTCATCAACGGCTTACCTTGTGACGGCTAACGCTGTGGTCAGCGCCACCTGGGAGAGACGCGCTTTCATGAAATTATGGCGGACAGTGAGTTTGAAAATGATCCGCGCATTCCTTGCAAATACGGCGAGAAATGCTACCAAAAGAACCCGAAACATCATGAAAAGTACAAACATAAGTCCAAAACTGAAGCAAAGGTAAGTTATGCGGGACTTTACACCTTGTCAAATTAGAAAAACGGATTTTTTTTTGACCTAGGGTGCTTGCATGCATGCTGCCAATATGATTCGAACTCGTGTGGTCTGTCTGTTGGAAAATATTGTGGGATATTTCATTGCAGTCAGTATTATTTATATTAACAGCAGTACACAAGTACTTGACGCCAGATTCGATTGATTTCTGAATGCGTAGTTATGTAATATTTATCGTCAGCTGATGCAAATCCCGTGCACTTTATATAGCTGGATGTTCATAGAATGACTAACGCCTTGTCAGCTGGCAACAAAGTTTTTCTTGAACACACTATGAGACCTACATAGGTTAATTTACCCTCACATGCCCTAAACAATGAGGTGAAAGTTGCAGTATTAACAAAATACATGTGAATTTTTTTATTGTTATGTAATTTAGAATCAAAATGCAAATAAACGTAGATCTGATGACCCTATTGAAAATACCTCAAAGAAGCAGCATAAAGAAAAGTCTCCTTGTGTTGAAGACGAGCCTGTTGAAGGAAAATCCGACGCTCCAGTTGATGAGAATGAATTAGACGAAGAAGATCTTCCTGCTTCACCTCAAAGTATTCAAGAAAGCATAAAGCAAAAGTTTCTGACTGATATGCCAGAGGATTTCTATTCGTTTTGGGAATTTTGTAAAAGCTTGGATTCTGCTCATCCCGAGGGTAATAAATTCAGCATTTACTAGCTATGTATTATGTTAGCACATTTTTGCCATATTGAAGTAAATTAATTTGCTTCAGGCATCTTTTCATCTTTATTATCTGAATAATTAACATTATTTACAGATGCACTTAAGGACAGCACTGGACTGCAACTTGTTGGGCCATACGACGTTTTGTCTGGCAAGATTGCATCATTGAAAAGCAGGAAGCCTTCTATCTATCTCACGCATTACCGTTACTATTATGATCCTCCCGAGTTCCAGACAATTGTCAAAGGGTGTGATGAAACACAACATCATTTTGGCTACTTTAGGTTTGTTAAATTTTTAAGATCATTGAGTATGTTTGTTTGAATTACGTAGATGCACCAACATTTTATTGAATTTTTTTTAAGTGTGAGGTGTTTACCGTAGAAACTGAAGGAAACAAAATAACTTTTTTAACGCTTTTATATATACATGTAGATACTATAAATACCATTATGACTTATTTAAATAACCCAAAATGACAAGCTTCAGTATAGGTGAAACACATTTCAAGTTCTTGCATTGCTTTTTAATTTCTTATTATTCAGAGATGCCCCAGATGAACAGCCGGCTTTCGTTGCTGAAAATGAAGCAACAAAAGGGTGCACAATTCGACCTCTAGGGGAAAATATTTTTGCAGCTGTCAGGTACTAATTTTTTTGGGAATTGATTCTGATACTAATAAAAAGTAAATCTTTCTTAATCAGTGGCTCGTGTTTTTTTCAAGCTTATTCTTTAACATTATGTTGTTCATATTGACGTTGCAGTTCTTTTGTCGAGGGCAAGATCAGTAAAAATAAAAAGAAAGATGAGCAGTTGGAAAAGTTGAAGGAGGCACTGCAGCAATGGGCAAAGAAATGTAAATTTAATTTAGAAAAAAATACTTCTAAGATGAAGGCGAGGAACAAAAAAGTTGTCACGAAGAGTTTTCACGGTGCTGGCATTGTGGTGCCTTATGACAGGGCAACTGAAGCTGGGTATAGAGAGCTTCCTGAATCAGATGGTAAGAAAGCTTTGATTTTTTGGGGAACTAGACATTTATTTTCAAGCAGTTGTTTCCTTTCCAATAAATCAGCATTCTGTTCTTCATTTCATATCCATTTTCTTCACGGTGTAGGTCAGCTGAAAAAAATAATGCAGAACGTGGTTTCAAGCAAAACTCTGGAAGAAAAAGATAAAAAGTTTGACCGTATACAGGAAATTATCACCTTGATACAGTTTGCCAATGACGAGAGGGATTATGGCATGGGTCTTGAACTGGCCCTGGACTTATTTTGCTTCGGAGATGCTTATTTTCATTCCACCATTATGTGTATGCTACCACTGGCATATGAACTTTTACAAAGACCTCAGTTTGCTCAAATAATAAAGGTACTATCTCCATTCACTATCTTTTGAAACGCCATTGCACCAGCCAAATATATTTAGTAATACTTTTTTTCAGGCACATTTGAAAAAACGGCCAAATTCTTTATCTTAAAAACATTCTCAAGTATGTTTTATACTGGTAAGATATGTTGTTATCGAGAAGATAACAACAATTGTTACAAGCTACATTTCATTTTCCGTTAAACAGGAATTGTGCCTTTCTCAGTGCAGCAGGTTAAGAGATCTCTATTGATCCATGCTTTAAAAGCAGGCCTTTTTAAATTATTCTTGTTTGATATTGATATTGCAATTGTAAGAATGTTATTTATTTTGTCGAATCTCGGTATGCGTTTAGATGGGAAATCTGCTACAGTGCATTCTATGTTCTTGTTGCCTCCCACACATCTTTTATAAAGATTGCTGGAATCATCTTAAAAATAGATTTTATAGTACAAAAATGGTTGTAGATGGCACTGCTACCTATTCAATTTGCTGGGTGCATCATATACTGTACATGAGTTTCAAATTATCAAAATAGAACAGTTCTATTAAATTATTACACTTATGCATTTACAAAGTTCTGACTGTTTGCTTAGGAGATATGCTTCGGATCATGCGTAAAAAGATAAAACTTTCGGGTAAAAATTGTTTCTTTTAAAGTTTAGGATTAATTCATGAGCATACATAAATTAATGTACTTTTAATTAGTTGGTATAAAAAGATATTAAGATTATTTTAGCGGATTCTTTGAGACTACGTGTACTTGTACATTTTGGAATTTTTTAAGTAAAAAAAAAGTAAAGTAAATGTTTGCAATTGTAAAGTTTTAATGCGGAAATTAGAATGATCAAGTCAGATTTTGTAACCGTCCATTATGTGACTCGTAGACAGTGGCTTCTTAAACTACAAAACGGAACGCCATGTCATTTTAAATTTTAAGAAGATCCACTTAATTTAGTTTTCTCGGATTTGCTTTTCAACAACTAAATTTCTCTATAATACGATAAAGACCATATTTGGGGGGGTTAATTCAAGCTTAATTAGCTTGGCCTTGACTTGTGCCATATGGTGAAGCGAAGTGTGCAAAATCGACATCAAGATTATGGCTGTATGTAACGTTTTGCCCACGTGACCAAAGTTCAGTTCATAAAGTTTCTGTCTGAGTACCCCTTTTTAAGTTAGTTTTACCGAAAATTTCCATATTTATGCCTAAATAACGAAAAGAATTAACTAGGAATTGATAATTTCGCATTTTCATATTTCCTATGCTTGAATCTTTTAATTATTTCCTTTTTTCTGCGGCATTTATTGATCACTAGATGGCTTAATTTCGAAATTAAAATTGTTTTTCATGAATTTCAAATTAATAAGGGAGTACTCAGACAGAATCTTAAAGAGTCGTTCTTTGGCAGTCGTGAAGTCACGTGTGTAAAATTACACGATAAGCTGGTTTAAACAAAATTCTCAAGGTTATCGCTATTTTTAAACCTGTTAATGCGTTCTTTTTGCACACGTGACGTGCTACTGCCATAGTAAAACTCGTAAAGCTTATGCGAGTTTCTCTGCAATGTGTGAAATTTGAAAATGTGAAATAGATAAACAATGATGAGGCCGCGTTTTCGTCTAACAATTATTTTTTTATAAACTTGCTCTTGACACGAACATGGTCGTAGCCAAGGACGAGGGAGGGGAAGTTGGTGGTCTAAATTAACCAAAATTGTGAACAAATTTATACGAGAGATGCAAGGCGTGCAGAATAATGTACAACCCTTCCCTTCATTGAACTTTATGTACACTACACTGCTGAGCACGAACATTGGTTTCATTATTTCCCTAATATTTTTATTAGTTTCTTGATAATATTACATTCGTAATATGGAACATACGAAAAGCGGCGAAACATTTATTGTAGCATTAAAAGATTCGAAAATAAAGTACGTTATTTCAAGTAGTTGCCTTAAATTTGCGTCATTGAAGGTGTAAGGGTTAGTCACCCTCTCAGACTTCAAGGCTTCCGCTGATGGATTTTCCTAGAGAGGGAGCGAGAGCTACACAGTATACGAATGAGCTACACTTGTAGAGCAGAGCGTTTTATCAAGAAATGATTGCACAACGTACGTTTCGCAGAGAAACAGTTGCTCAAATGTATGAAAGAGCAAAATAAAAGGTTATGAATACGCTGGTAATGTAAGAGTACCTAGCATTATACGGGAGGTCGGTCCACTAAAATGCAGTCAGCAATCAGGTGGGAAACTGTGTGTGGTAATTCTTCCGCATTTTGGGTAAGTTTAATCAATTTTATTGATGATTTTCCTCGTCATTTATCTGGTACATCAAGACATGTCACTATCCGGAAGTAAAATCTAGCAACAAGGTCACTAAAAAGATGACACAGTATACCCAGTACGTCGATTCAACGCACTTGCTATTGTGACTGTGACAGTGGTGTCAGTGTCAGAGCGCCACCTGATCCAGTAGCTGCAAAAGGGGCCATTCGAAAAGGACGTCCTCATTTAAGGCGTAAATGGAGGGACTTCTTATAGGCAAATTTCGCGTACGTCCTTTTTGAATGGCCCCTTAGGAGTGTTTGCAGCTGCTCAGAGGAGAGGCGTTGCATAAAGGCTGTCACCCTGAC
>JAQGAO010003182.1:0-17629 GCA_034697705.1 Ommatoiulus sabulosus | reverse complement strand
AAATGTGGTCAGGAAAAATGTTTTTAGAAGTCAGGAAAAGTCAGGAAAAATTGCCATAATGGTCAGGAAAAGTCAGGCAAGACCAATCTATAAAAAAACTGGCAACCCTGAATTTAGAAATTATCAATTTTTTAAAAATTTTCATGTGTAAATTAGTGTCGCAGGATGTGCAGCACTTGGTACATGGGCAGCTAATCAAAAGGGGCGGCAAAGCTCCTTCCTTTTACCAAGCTTCCTTTGATGCTTTTGATACATTTTTGTCTAAAATGGCAAAATGTGATTAAGGAACCCACTGTTTCCCCGTTAATGTAAAAAGAATAAAGGGGTCTCAATTAACGCTGCACCCCGAATCCCTAGCCATTTTGTTATGGGGGGATTGTGTAAATTAAAACATTCCACTAGAACTGCCTAAAATGGAACAAATAGCTCATGCTGTTGGCCAATTTCTTGGTAATAGTGTTCAGTTGCTCAGCATCTTAGCTTGATTGTGGAACCACTGTGGTGGAACACTAAAAACGATTGGAAACGAAACTATAGCTGCAGATTTGTATCGCCATCTGATAGTCTGATTGCATTATTTTGGAAAACCCTTGATTAAGTGACAAAAGTAAGATTATTTTTAGAATTTTTGATGATTAAGAATATTTTCCACCCACGATCGGTCTGTACGCGTTTTTTCAGAAACGAAAAAACGCCGATTTTTTTGCTTGTTTGGCCGAAAAACTGCTTGTTTGCCAGAAGATCGTTTTTCCCAAGTTAAGCCAATTAATTTCCAATCTTTTCCATTACAAATTTGCAAAGCTTAACATTTTCAGAATATCATAATTTTATAACATTTTCAAATTGTTCTTATGTACAAGTAAATTTTGAAAAATATTAAGAATTGTCAATAGTAGATTTTGCATATTAATGACATATTTTTTGTTCAATTTTGTAAAATTTTCTAAATTTTTACTGCATGGCTAATTTTACAAAATTTTCATTGGTCAATTTTGTAAAATTTTAGAAAATTTCTTTGGTCAAACTTGCAAAATATCCCACGTTTTTCGAGTACAAATTTGCAAACTTTTGCACGTTTCCCGAGTGCAAACTTGCTAAATTTCCCACGTTTTCCGAGTATAAACATGCACAATTTTCCACGTTTTCCGAATATAAATATGCAAAATTGTCCACGTTTTCCGAGTATGAACATGCAAAATTGTCCACGTTTTCCGAGTATACTGTATGAACATGCAAAATTGTCCACGTTTTCCGAGTATAAACATGTACAATTTTCCACTCTTTCCGAGTAAAAACTTTCAAAATTTGCAGTTGTTTCATTGTTAGATTTTTTATAACATGGCAAATTTTCCCATATAAATTTTATGACATTTGCACTTTTTTTTTGTAAGTTTTTTGGGGGCCGAATTTTTAGCTTTCTCCCCTTATGATTTGCGACCTATAGGCAGGCACTGGTCTTGATATGTTGTACATGTAAGTAATTTGTTCTGACGAATTTCCTTTTTTACACATATTGTTTTTAATACATATTTTTATGATCTTAACCAATTATCGTTTAATTTAGTGAAATCATTGAAGCGCGTATTTTAAATTTCAAGATGGCTGCTTGGATCGTTGTGTATCCTTTTCCATCTATCTTAATTTCATTTGGTGAAATCATCGAATCCATTATTTTCAGGTTGCCCCTCTACTGACGTTCTGCCCATATCAGTTTTACTTATCAAAGGTCGCTTTAATTATAAGTTGTTTTTTTTTTTTTCCAAATTATTCTTCATTAAAATATATCCAATGATTGCGTGAACGTCTGTAAACAAAGCGGATTGACTGCATGCTTGTTTACAGCACCTCTGAGAGAAGGTCTAGGAAAGGAAAAAGCAACTTTTAAAACAATTTATTATGTATTACCATGTATATCATTTTTATTGTTAAATTATGCATATTGTTTACCAGTAAGAAGGATGAGTCTGGCTTCAAGTCCTTGGGTGTTTTACTACCAGACGGCGATCTCCTGAAGGCTGCACTTAATAGGCAAATGTCCTCTAACAAGCTAGCTAGACGCGTAAACTAGCCATCCATCTCTCGAGCATTGAACTTTTAGTTATAGACTTCTAGACAGACGTATACTTATTAACCAACATTAGAAGGAATGCTTGTGCATTAAAAAAACTACCAGTCTAACCTTTAACGTTGTGAGACGAGTTGTTTTCGTGATATGAGACGCGATAATTGACAACCCGGCAATCATCAATCAAAGCTTTCACCTGCTTTCTCAATTTATGGAATCTGATCAAGTTCGGAAGACATGTAAACAAAAAATATCATTTGGTTCAACTATATATCTTTTATACTGCGTTTCAAACTTTCCTATAAAATCAAACAAGTTTTCGTGAGGCTTTTCCAATTGATGTTTACTGTACTCTTAAGTACGTGCGTGACGGTGCTTACCAAAGGCAGTTTATTTAGGGCAAATTAGAGTACCATTAATTTTACGTAAATATTGCATTAGAATTTATCACCGACTGGTGATGCGATTTTATAATCTAACTTACTTCAGTAGTTTCAAACAAATTGAACTGACACACCCCCTCATCTTAACGCGTGTTTACGATCGAGCGTACTAGTATATACCAAGCACACGTATCATGAATTACACTGTTGTCGTCGTTCCTATCCCATCAGACCTGACATTTTTAACAAATAGTTCGTTAGTCCATTTTATTTCATCTTACCGATAAACCCTTAATAATGCCCTTCAGATCGATCTCAAGTAAATGACGCTTTTAAAAGTACTGTATCGTGCAAATGATATGAAAACATTGTCGCAATATACATGTATACTGCAGTACTTACTGTATCCATTCTTTTGAGGCTGTAAACTTGTGGTCAAGCCGTGGGAGATTTGCTTTATTCAGGGTTGAGTCTGCATTCTTGCGTGAATATTGCTCGTTTCGAGGGTAACAGTCGCTGGTTGCACTTTTCGAAAGTGAAATTCACCGAAGATTTATGTCCAGACACATTTAAAATTAGAGACGAGTTGGTTAGCGATAACGTGACTCGTTTGTACCAACTAAACCTATTTTAAATAAAAATATTTATTTTCTCTTAAACTCACACGCGCATATATTGGTGAAAGAAAAAAAAATACCGTTAGAAATTATGATATAAATTGTAACTTTATGACTTTTTATTTAACTTTACTAGTAGCTGCTAGGTTAATTCTCATTATAAATGGCATGTTGAATTTTTTATTGTCATAACGTACATGCACATTAAATTACTGTATTATGTACGAAAAAGCGGTAGTTTATAATAATATAAATGTACAGTATAGGTACTTAAACAGAAGCATTACGAATGACACTTTTGGTAGTCTAAAAATCACTTGAGCAAAATCGCAACGATAAATGGTTTAAAAAATTCACTCTATATCACTAACGCTATTTTTAAGCCAAATAGTGCATTTTTTACGTACGTGACTTCACGACTGCCAAGATTACCAGTCGTTAGCTTCTGTTTGAGTACCTCTAGCATACCGTTTTGTAGCTTACTGTTACATTTTTTTGGGATAAGTGTTTTATATTTGTTTTTTTGTTAAAGTGTCCTAAATCTTGTTGAATTCAGATTGATTAGACTTTCCAATAAATTACGTCGACTTAATTTGATCTTATACAGACATCTCATGAATTACCAAATATCAATTCTTGTGCAGAGCCAGAAATAGACCGACTTTAAAAACCCACCCAGACATTAATTAATTAATTAATCAAAGAAGGACAGTTTCTATTAGAACTATTGTACATATGTATACAGTAGTATTATACAGAAATGATATTTAAAAAAAATAATGTTGCGCATTAAAAAATGATCACAATTTTTGAATCATATTACTGAATGCTGATTGCTTCATTTTGACGTTCACTACCATTACTTCAAAACCACACCAACAACATCGACTGATGATCATTGACTGCTAATTATGATCATGTGCATGTACATGTACGTCATTTCTTCGTTCAGGTTTCTAATCAGAATTTTGAAACTGTTGCCCTCAGAAGTCCTTGGAGGCAAAAAACTGTGTACATGAAATATATAAAACTTAAGACAATGTGTTACAGTGTATTATGGGAATGAAGCCAATGCGGAAGTGCAACCTTGAATTGGCTAAAACATAATGTGTGCGCCACATATTAATTAATCCCGAGAAACATTATTTGATTCGATCCAAGGACACGTTACTGTACCTCTGCGATCATCAAACAATAAACATCGACCGATATACTAGTACATGTACGTTACCGAAGAACAAGTGCAGGACCGTATACCAGCCAAGGGGGCACATGCTGGATGACATTTCCCCTTCAGTATTAAAAGTGCGAAGCAAATGGAAAAGATTAATGTACTACAACTGAGATACGAGTAAGGGTCAGCCTAAGCTTGGATTTACGAGACGAAATGTGCTTGAGCCTTGAGGAATGTGGAGGGTTATCAAATGTGGAATTTTCAACTACATACTGTACATGTAGTGTTTCAGTGATTCCATGAAAAATTTAAGCGGTTGTGACGAAAAATCGCCAGCTGGTAGACAGCTAGCACGATTTTTGCGTTGTCCTGACACACAAAACTCTGATCTAGTGATCAACACAGAAATGAAAAAGTTTCACTTGAACATTTTTGCATGGTAAATTAAAAAAGTATTATAGAAATTATTTCAATTTATGCCTGCAGACTTCCTTCGAAAAATACCAATACACTGTAAATAAAAAGAGAGCCATTTAGACAAATATTATCGCGTTTTTCTCGCATTTTGCGAATATCCAAAGGGGTATATTCCCCAAACTCTGAAGATATAATGTAATTGGGATTCTACTTCGTATTGGAATTCTACTTCTTACACTTTCCAAGGACCGTGTTAAAAAGTTATTCTATAATCGATATGCAAGCATCGTATACATGTACAGTACATACAGTAGTAATCTATTTTATTTCAGGTACGACCATTATCAGTTTCCACGTATTCCGAGTATAAACATGCCAAATTTTCCACGTTTTCCGAGTTTAATCATGCACAATTTTCCACGTTTCCCGAGTATAAAAATGCAAAATTGTCAGCGTTTTCGAGTATAAACATGCACAATTTTCCACGTATTCAGACTATAAACATGTCAAATTTTCAACTTTTTCCAAGTTTAAACAGGCAGAATTTTCCTCGTTTTCCGAGTATAAACATGCCAAATTTTCCAGGTTTTCCGAGTATAAAAATGCAAAATTGTCAACGTTTTCGAGTATAAACAAGCACAATTTTCCACGTTTTTAGACTATAAACATGTCAAATTTTCAACGTTTTCCAAGTGTAAACAGGCAGAATTTTCCTCGTTTTCCGAGTATAAACATGCCACATTTTCCAGGTTTTCCGAGTATAAAAATGCAAAATTGTCCACGTTTTCCGAGTATAAACAGCTTGATTTTCCACTATAAAAAGGCAAAGATTTCAACGTTTTCCGAATATAAACATGCCAAATTTTCCAGGTTTTCCAATTATAAAAATGCAAAGTTGTCCACGTTAACCGAGTATAAACCAGCACAATTTTCCTACCGTGTTAAAAGGAACGTGTTAAAAAGTTTTTCTACAATAAATATGCAAACATCTTACATAGTAATCTAATCTATTTCAGGTACGATCATTATTGGACCGCAATGACCTTTAACTGCAAAATTAAAAATCTGGTAAACCAATGAAACAAATGGAATTAACTGCCTTTTTATCAAAATTTTATAAAAATACAATTTTCGATCTGAAGAAATTGTATTTTGAAATGTAAAACTGTAGAGGAATGAACCGTTTTGCAATTACACAAACTGTACATAATGGTTGGCACTATTAAAGCGTAGGTGAAGGGTTTTATTCCTCGCTGATGAATCCAGAGGAGAAAAAAAACTTCCATTTTACTGCAAAATTGAGGTTTTGTTTACATTTTGATGCTTTTTGTTCGATGATTACACAGTCACTTACTGAACACTTAATTATCTTCTTTTGATTTCACTGTATAGAATTATGACCTCCAGCCTTGGGCCACAGACGCCTTTTATCCTCGTTTATTACCCTCAGGCCAGGTTTGATGTTTATTTCAATTTTTGGATGGTGGTAATCCTGCTCCTGCTAGCATATTACGATTTTTCTGAAATCAATTGCCATGCAATTATGGTAAGCGTGACCATTAAGCGTGAATTGAATTACAAGGGTGGTCCAAATTCCGCCATTCAAAAACGTTCTTATCGATATCTGGTTAACGCGCTTTATAAACTGATGTATACAATCGACCTACATGTAATAAGACAGTACATAAATATTTGAAGTATATGCACAACTTCAATTTTTATTTTTTTATCTTGTATAAAACTTCCTGAAGTTAAGTATCATAACCGGATACCATAATTCCGATACACTGGATTCTCGGTGTCTATATTTTTAAAGAAAATATTTTCTACCTGTATTTCTTAGAAAATGCCTTGAATTAATGTCCATATGCTACTTCTTAGCATTGGTTAAATTAAGTTGATACAGTTAGCTATTGCATGTTTTTGATAACATGCTGTATATGATTTGAAACATTTTAGTTGCTAGTCAGTTTGTGTCTATGCTTAGCAACACTGCTGCATAAAGATTAGAGTTGACTATCCTTGCTCTGGCAAATCTGCCTGCTTGAATAACTAGTTTTTTAGTGGCTGCAACATTTGAATAACATGACGTCATCGTGTGTGGGTAGCGTCTTAACGCGCCACTCGAGGCGCTGCTTTCTCGACGTCCTTGACTGCGAGTCAAGTTTAGTCTGGGGAAATTAGATGGAGAGTAGCAGCCAGGAAGAAACCGAGTCCAAACAAAGTTGCCAATTCATTGGGTTATACAGTTCCCGGCTGAAAATGTACACGGGCGTTTGAAGCAATCAGAAAATGTCATTTGGGCTTGGACAGAGTCCAGCCTAGGTCTGTAGAGCCACAACATCAGTATGGACACTGGTAGTCGAAATGAAGACACTGCTCAACCGCAAAGTTCGCCAAAAGACGCGTCTGTCCGCAAGCCCACGTGCGCGAGATGCAGAAATCATGGCGTGTCTGTCATCCTCAAGGGACACAAACGATTCTGCATCTACAAGTTCTGCGAGTGCGCCAAATGTGTCCTTATTGCTGAGAGACAAAAAATCATGGCTCGTCAAGTGGCCCTGAGGAGGGCACAGGCTCAGGACGAAATCATGGGCCGAAGTCCTGTCGAACATGTGGTGAGACCAACATCGAGGTCGCCCCTGCCCTCGTCCTCCTCTGCTACAGGAATGGACTCCCGTGGAGCCAAATATCCTACCCATTCGAGAAGTTCCTTTTCGGTACCATCGTCTATTAACTGTGGTATGTGTAATACTGTATACTTTTTACACTGTAACACTTGGTTTGCCATAAACGTTGGCGTAACTAGAAACATTTTCTGGGGGGGGGGGCGACCCATGCATGCTACCAAACCCAGCCGATTTGGAAAATTGTGCATGTTTATACTCGAAAAACGTGGACAATTTTTCATGTTTATACTCGAAAACGTGGAAAATTGCGCATGTTTATACTCGAAAAACGTAGAAAATGAAGCATGTTTATACCCGAAAACGTGGAAAATTGCGCATGTTTATACTCGGAAAACGTGGAAAAATTTTGCATGTTTATACTCGGAAAACGTGGAAAATGTTGCATGTTTATACTCGGAAAACGTGGAAAATTTTTCATGTCTATACTCGGAAAACGTGGAAAATATTTCATGTTTATACTAGGAAAACGTGGAAAATTCGTCATGTTTATACTCGGAAAACGTGGAAAATTTTGCATGTTTATACTCGGAAAACGTGTAGAAGTTTGCATGTTTATACTTGGAAAACGTGGAAAATTGTGCTGTTTGTACTCGGAAAACGAGTAAAATAGTGTGTTTATTCTCGGAAAACGTAGAGAAGTTTGTTAGTTTGTAATCGATAAAAGGTGGGAAATTTGGCAAGTTTGAGCAATGAATTTATCTAAAATTTTGCAAAATTTTCCAAATTTTCATTGGTCGATTTTACAGAAAAATGTGCAAGTTTCTCTGATCAAATTTGCAAAATTAAAAAAAAAAATATATGGATTATAGTGATAAATTAAACAATAACAACATGGATTTTTTTTGTCTAAATTAATCGATTACAACATGAAGAATTTGACAAAATTGTAAAATTAAAAATTGGTAAATTGTGCAGATATTGGTCGACGAAAACGTGGAAAATTTTGAGAAATTAACGATTAAAAACAAAACAATTTTGTAAATTTTTTCTGAAAATGTGCGAAATTGATATTATTTGAACATTTTTCAAAATTAATCAGTGATAGTGTTTTCCCAGAAATTTCATAATAAGCTTCCCTGATTATTCCACGTTTTTAACCAATTTCCCAGTTTTAGCACCAGTTTTCAGGACATTTTTAGGTTATTTTTTTTCTAAATACTTATTTAGCAGATTCAACGGGACTGATTTGCCATAACAAGAATTTTCTTCATATGAGGATTTAAGTCATCATTGGTGATGGTCTCTGCTAAGTATTTCGCGAATGTGACAGTTTGAGTTGAGACCCTCCAGATTGTAATCTGGAAGCATCTTTTTCCTTTTGCCATAATTCCTAATAACCAGACCCTTATCATGGTTAAATGTTTAAGCTGCCAGGTTCTATGCTAAGTTCCCGCTAACAAGATAAAGTGTCCTTTTGTAATTTGAAACATTTTTCAATGCCATTTCTGTTTTACAGAGCCAAGTAATCGGCAGAAATAATGTGGCTAAGACAATATACGTTATGCGTACAGTAAACGTAGTTGTTGCACACCACACTTTATCTCTTGTCAACCATATTCATCCCCGTTGAACATATTTGCCATCAATCTACTTTTTAGATGTTTTTTTAGAACTTTTCATAGTTCATCTATGGTTTTTATGAATTTTGCGCAATTAACTTTCGATTTTGTAACTTTTTTTTGCCTTTGTTTGAACAAAAACTCCTTGTTAACTTTCTCAAGATTCTCAAACAAATAAAAAATATGGAAAAAACTCCAAAAATGTGCAAAATGTTTGGAAAACATTAAAAACACAATTTGCACACGTGGATTTTGCAAACTAATTTCCACAAGTAGATTTTTACAAAATTTGTAAAGTTTATTTTTATTAATTTTGGACAAGTTCCTTAAATTATTTGAGGCTTATTGGATGATTTTAGAAATTTTATAGGTTTTTAGAAAATTTCAAGAAAAAAGATTGAATGTTTTGCAAATTATCAAGTAAGGTTTTTGGCAATCGTTTAATTTTATGACTAAAATTTCCTTTTTTGTTGCTTTTGCAAATTTTCAAAAAGGGCATACAGTAATAACTTTGTGATTATCCTGATGTTGGCAGTAAAGTGAAAGGCAATATTTCTAAAATCATCCAATAAGCCTTGAATAAATTTAACGAAATCAGCCAAAATTAATAAAAATAAACTTTACAAATTTTGTAAAAATCTACTTGTGAAAAATAGTTTGCAAAATCCATATGTCCAATTATTTTTTTACTGTTTTCTAAATTCCCTTACATTTTTCACATTTTTGGAATTTTTCCATATTTTTCTCTTAATCTCTTTTGTGAAATTTCTAAAATTTATTTTTCAATTTTTCTGCGAATTTTGTAATGGCCTAAACAAAAATTGTGAATGCTTTGCAAATTTAACTGAAGGATCCACGGATTTCTTGAGAAGTTAAAAATTAAGTATCAAGTAAGGTTTTTGGCAATCGTTTAATTTTATGACTTTTGCCAAAATTTCCTTTTTTGTTGTTGTGGCAAATTTTCAAAAAGGGTATACCGTAATTAACTTTGTGAATATCCTGATATTGGTAGTAAAATGAAAGGCCATTACAAAATTCGCAACAAAGTTCAAAAATAAATTTTATAAATTATAAAAAAATATTGCGAAATTTAAGATATTTTTGAAAAAATTGAAACATCTCATAAACAAATTTATTAAAGTTTTTTTGTTAATTCTACAAAATTTGTTGGAAACGATACGATAAAGAACCAGATTTTCTTAGCCTCAACCAAAACGTTATGTGCAATCTTTGTTTTTATTAGAATACAAATTTCGGTCTTGTACTTAGACCGAATTGTGCTAATGATTATAAATTATTAAAGTTTTTATTGTCACTAAGAAAGCATTCTTCTCTACGTTAAAATTTCCAACCACTTCGAGATGGAAGCTAAAAATTAAGTTAATGCATTAAAAGTCTAAGGATGTAAATTTAGCAAGTTTGGTTTGATATACTTTTTTTAAATTATCTAAATTGACTTGCTTTAAATCTTGCAATGAATATTTTTTCGAATTTGCCAAAATGAAGCAATGCACATTTTTGATAGGTTAATTTGATATGTACTTATCGACTATTGCCTGCCCAAAACTTTACAACACGACTTGGTAAAAACATGCAATGTTTATCGCCCTCGTACTGTCAGTTGATTTTGCTGTTGTGTTGTGCGATCATCCGAAAGAGCCGACCTTAGAGAATTTTGCACATCCCCAAAATTCAAGAAAACCTACGCTGTAGACTATAAAGAGAATCCCGCTACTTGGGGATAAAGACCCGTGCAAAAGTAACGCATTATAATCACTGGACTGCCGGTGCCGCTATCCTAATTTGTAATCAATTCATTTGGTAACCACAATTACCGAATCACAAACTCATTTCTTTTAATAAACATTGTCGTGATGCATTACTAGTGGTCGAGACACTAATTGAGATGTACTGATGGCAAAACATGTATGCCTGAAATTTCACGTGCTCCTTAACATGGTCTGCAAACCCTAATCAGGAAATTTGGATAGACAGTCTCGTCTAAAGTTGTGATTATAACTTCAGTTCAGTTCAACTCAGTACCCTATTGTCAGATTGAAAATGTCATGTGGTAAATGTGAAAAAGTCCATGTACTATATATATACATGTATACCCAACCGTTTCGACCAGATATGCAGAGTCATATTATGGGTAAACAGCTAGATTAAAAACGTTTTATAGCTATTAGAAATCTTTTTTATGTATAGAGCCTCGAGATTAAAACGGAACAGGAAACTAATCACAGGTATCTTGAATGGGGACTTATGTCCACGACCATGTCAAAAACAAAACGTACATGCATGTACATGTAGAATATGATATGAACAGGACATGTACATGCATGTATATGTAAAATATGATATGAACAGGACATGTACATGCATGTATATGTAAAATATGATATGAACAAGACATGTACAGTATACAACATTTGTTTTCAACTGTATTTAACACAGTACACTCTCGCTGTTGATTGCAAAATATTTTGAAGGCTTTTTGGTAGCGAGCCATTTCATACGTTTTCATTGCTAGTGCTGTATATACTGTATGGTATTACCTTTGGAATTATATGTTGCGTTAAAGTACATTCGAAAACCTTGGCAAAGACATATTTTTCCACGATTCTTTAAAAAAACCTTTAAAAAAATGTATATTCAAATTTTTTCATCAGTCCTATAAATATGCATGAGGATCTGGGGCCTACAGAAGCTAAGTTGCCAAAAATGCTTGCAGGCATTTGCGCCCTCGACGTTTCATCGTAAATCTCCACATGAAAAGCTGACTATTTTGTATAAAAGATTCCTATGCCATTGCTATTTTTCCTCGTCAAGGCAATTTCAGCAATAGCTGAACTTGAAAACGGCCCACACAATCGGAGCCTTTCAAATTCTAGACTTTTGCACGTGCAGTTAACAGAAAATTTAAAATATCCGCTGAAATCTAAAAGTACATTGTTGAGAAAATAAAAACGTTGAATTTGCATTGTTTATGAGCTAGAAAGCATTACGAATTTAGGTCAAAAGCGCTAAGGTTATGAATTTTCCATGGTCAAGAACGAATCACAAGCTATAAAGTTACATCAAGAAAAAATAACTTTGGGCTCGCATGTTTTTTTTTATTTATTTCTTCGTCGTTATTTATGTTGTCTGCAACTGTGGCATTGATCTGAAATGCGGAGAAACCGGCTACAAACCCCGTCATACAAAATATCACAAATCTGTCTTACCTCGTGAAATATACAGTGGGCAAATTTTAAAATAAAATAGCTTTCAAATTGTTCCTAATCAAAATTCTATTTGAATTCGAAGTATCACTTTGACGTACAAGTACATGTATAAAGTGCAGCGATAAGTCATCACAAATCGCCCTTATATTCATTTAAGGTGGATCAGTTGTTTCTAATATACTGTACAAGTATTTGCTAAACCGATTTCTGAAATTCAAGATAGCGCTGAAATCATGCCCATACAGTACACGGTGTACAGTACTGTAAATACAGGGTATGTACATTAAATATTTTTTATACCATACAGTAGCTGTGTGCAGGGAATTATCAATGCATGGGAATTCACTATATTTTTATCAATTGCATTATACTGTTTACTGTACAGTGTATAGGCCTACATTAAGATTGTATCCATTGAATAAGTATATATGAATTGGATAGAACATGCTTACACTTTTATACTACATGTATACGGTATAGCCATCTAGTCTAACTAACTACAGTAGGCTACATACACTGTATACATGTAGTTAACGTAACCGTGCACGAATGTTATCTTTACTATGGCGCATTCCAGTTCCTTCAGGGGTCATGATAAATGGCCTGAAAAATTTGCATTCCTCTTTGGTGACGATAAGCTTGAAATTGTAAACAAGTCGGCTGTTTTGGCATGTCATTACCCTATTTTGGAAAAAATCGCAACGCTTCCCAAAACAAATTATGGTAGCTTTATCTTTCTCGTACATGTATATGTTTTCGGACATATCAACATGTCGCGAAATTCATAAAGATGTTTATCTGAATCTTTTTCAGGTTTCAGCAGTTTCTTCCTTTGTAAACTCTATACAAAATTCAAAATATTTAAAGGAATTTGTATGGATTGATACAGTATGTCCCCCTGCAATATAGCCATCGATGCACAGGAAGTAAGAATTAAAACAAGCGTTGAAAATATTTATTCGTATATCCAGTTTGCAGATTAAATTAATGTTAAATTTTTCTTAACGAGAGGACGGCTTGCGTGGCGCTCAATACGTGTACATGTACATGTATTCCAGCGGCTGAAACTGTAAACATTGTTTATGAGGAGGCAAGGTGGAGATGATTCGTGGGTCCAGACGCTTCTCGATTCCTGGTCTAAATTTTCTTTCACATATCTAATTTGTCAGTCTGTATTCATTGGGTTTTTTTGTTGCATAAAACATTGCTCGAAGTCCTGATTTGCACATCTTTGCAGCCAGCAGACTGACCTAGCCTTGCCATATTAAGTTACTTTGCATGGAAATGGGAGTAATTTGCATACAATAATGACACCTAAAACTGGCTTGCATACATTATGAGGCGTGCAGCAATGACGTCAGTGAGTTCAAGGATACATGCGCCTTGCAACGTTTAATGATGCAATAAAATGGACTTTTCACAAATGCGTCCTAAATGGTCCATTTACTGCGTCTCAATTGTTTGAGCAATGCTTTGAAGTCGACTATAGAAACAAATTGCACCGAATGGTCATGACCGCGTGCAATTCAATTTTTTTTTTCATCCGTAGGAAATTGTTTCACTTACTATCTCGTATTTAGAGATTTGTGAAAATATACTAGTATGAATCAGACCATTGTGCAAACTAATTCAAATTTGCATAAATCTGCATTAATGGCAGCTAGTCATGCAACTGGCCAAAACTGCATACTCTGGAGAAATTCACTTTTTAAAAATGTTTTGTGTATTTTAACTACACCTAAATCGCAACTGAATAAAAAGTTAACATTCAATGTCAAATTAATTTTTTTTAGTTTAATTTCTCGTAATTCTATTAACATTGATGTACTCCTAAGTGTGTTTGAAAATGCTTCGTGGGAATTTGCATTATTTCAGATTAAAATTTTTTAAAAGGCTAGACTCGATTTCCAGACAACTTTTGCGCTTTTTTTTTCAACGTAGGGTACGAGTTTCTTGTTTTTGTTTCCACATCCTTTTCACTCTCTCAGTAGTTTGGTTAATTTACAGGAAACCAGACCTATAGATCATCGTTTGCAACATCGCTTGATTAAAACCTTTAACAATTGTTTTGAATGGACACATTTTTTTATATAAAAAAAACTGATAACGAAAACGTCTTTAAAATATACATGTACATGTATGCAACGATTTTCTTTTTAAAAAATGGACATTCAAATCATTCGGTTTTTCGCTGTACTATATGGCTTGTTTTATAACAAGAATTGTATTCATGGACATTTGCCAAATTAAGTTGCCAAACACGTTGGACCAACAATTTCGTAACTATTTCCGGGTTTGTTAACTTGTACTAAAATTGGTGTTTGCTACAAACGTTATGCGTGTTTAAAGTAAAACGTACCTAACTGACTTTGTTCACGTACAAAGCGCAACTCGCTTCTTAATAAATTTTAGTAATTATTTCCGTCTGATTACATTAAAGCAAACAAACTAATACAAGTATAACACAAAACATACGAATTGTCGGCGCTCTTCTGAAATTAAATTTTTAATTTGAATTTAATGAAAAAGACTGTGGGAGGAAATATACATGTAATATATTTAACTCACTCACTAAATAATGTGGAAGTACAAGTATATACAGTATACAGTACATGTAAATCTACCACTTCTAAATAATGATTACGACTAATCCATGCTAATTGTTTGCTGTTTTATAATTTTAAAATTGAAGTTAGGCATTAATTGTGAATTTCTAGTCATACAGTAGGTGTGCTGTATAACAGATCATGGTCTGTTATCACTGGTCAATCATAAAGTATTCGTTATAAATTTTAAAATCAATATACAGTACATTGTATATACTGTACAATGTACTGCATGTTGTTTTGTTTTACAATGTATTGTTTTTTTGTGTAATGGATAAGTGTCAATGTTGACACCAACTTTTGTTTATTAATATTTAATATAACGTACGACTTCTATTTACATTTTTAAATTTTATTTAAAAATGCTCAGTTTCTTATACTGTACATCAACTAACATACTATTCATGTATGTCTCAATCTTATCCAGCCATGTCAGTTCAACCAGTTTACTGACAGCACCACCTGGCGTCAGTGATGGAGGTAGATTTTTTACGTATTGGGAAAAGCTTGGAACCATATACTATATTAAAGAAGTGTATGAGAATCTTCCAGGAGCTTAATAATTTTTTTTAGCTTTTTCCGATTGATTTTTCCAGCCCACAAATTCAATTCTCTAATTTTTCTGTATCTGACCAGTTTTTTATATGCTGCCCTCGTGAGCTGAAAACAAAGTTGCCATAGAATTTGTTACATTGTAATTGTATTACAAAATTCAGGCATGTTTTCATTGCCAAAATTTGTATTATAATTGCCAAGTGCATACAATGTTCATATACATGTACATGTGTGTATTAAAGTGTATATGCATGTGTATTTATCAGGGTTGCAAGTAAAGAGGTTTCAGGGAAAAACAAGATATATAGTGCTAAATAAACTAGTTTTGATGGTTATTGCCCCATTAAACCATGCTAGTGTTTTTCATGAGAATTTGTTTTATAATAAATTGAATGTCATCATTAAAACTCCTTAATATACATGTATAAAAGTATTGGAGGTGCATTTACAAACGTTTAACGTCATTCGTTTTCAGCTGGAATAAAATTGTAAATTATTGTTAAACATGTACATGTACTTTATAATATTCATTCGAATTACTTGATGAAATCATCACCAAAGCTAATCAGTGAAGTTTTGAACACTATACAGATTTCTAAAGTACAATATTAATTTAAAACTTAAGATATCGCCAAATTGATAAAATGTGACTAAAAACTAAGTAAAATAATAATGCACTTATCTTTATTTCTTAATTTTTTAAAATGTTTTTATGGTGCAAGGGTTTCATGTACCCTATTGTATTTTGTGCCATGCCCCTGCTTCCGCTCTGCCTTCCAACAAGATTACAATATTTATTTTTAATTATGTAAATAATTGTTTTCAAAAACTAAAATTGTGTGTACCTATGTTCTTTAATAAATGTAGATTCACCTAATGGACCCTTAGTACTTCTTGATCCAGTAAAAACTGAGCTCTGAAATTCCTCTTGATTCAACAGATGTCAACAGAATCAACAAAACAAACCTTCTTCTGATTTTATTGGCTAATTTTTTTTACAAATGTTGGGTTCATAATTTATTTTTGGATATAAAACCTACAGTTTACATGTTGTATTTGTTGATTTCAACCTCTACATCGATTTCAAAATACCCCGAATCACTTGATTTCCACTCCATTTATAGTCTCGTAACTATTAATAAGGCAAAACCTTATTTACACTAAAAATCTTCGTCTCATTGCAGATATAAATAGTCAGCAGCACCGCATTATGCTGAAAGAATTACTTCACAAATTATCAATGCGATTTCACTACACAAGTGAAAGCCTACCTTTGCTCTTCATTTGCGCAAAGATGAACAATTTTTGCATCGATGCAACTGCAACCTGTATTGAAGCAGGTAAGCTTCATTTATTTTATGATCATTTCTACTTTATTCAGTAGTCATAATTTATAACATAAAAGTCAATATATCTACTTCATATATATTCATACATTTTCCTATCTAAATCCGGAGATTTCATTGACAATTTTGTTTTCTCGAATTTGTACTGAAATATCCCAGGGTTTATTCCAGGGGCGCAATTCAATGTCTCTGAGTACCCTTACTGTATCTACAAAAATGTAATCTATTCCGGGGTTAAATTTACAAAATTATCAACAGTTTCTGAGGACAAATTTGCTACAGATTCATACTTTTCATATTACAAATTTTCAAGATTTCCAACTGCTTTCGAGTGTAAATTTGTACAAATTTCAACAGTTTCCGTGGACAAATTTGCAAAATTTTCAACAGATTCCGAGGACAAATTTTAACATTTTCTGGGTGTAAAATTTTAAAAAATTTCTACATTTTCTGAGTATAAATTTGTAAAATTTCCAACATTTTTCTTGTATTAATTTTGATTATTTTTTAAAATTTGTCATTAGCAAATTTGGCAAAATATTGAATATTGTCCTATGTTGATTTTTCAAACTCATGGATAATATTGGCGATGTCAATTTTGAAATGTAATTGGTCAGGGAAATTTGTTTAAAATCCTAGAAAGGTCAGGGAAGTTGACAATGAAATTTCTGGGGGACGAGCGTAATTTTAAAAAAGTATCATCTTCTATTTTTTGATAAAATGCATTTCAATCAGTTGCAAAAAAAATAATGAAATAGAAATGTTTATTTTGATTAATGTTAATTTTTACAAAGTTGACATTATAAAAATCTCAACAACCTCTACTTTAAATTTCTATTTAAATATACAGGGTGATTCCTAAAGTCACGTCCCAAAGAAAAAAAATTATATCTTTAAAATGGCAACAGATACAAAGATAATTCTTTCAAGTACTTTAAGAGTTCTTCATGAGCTATCCGGAAACCATATTCCCTGTGACCTTGAATGTCA
>JAQGAO010003181.1:0-17630 GCA_034697705.1 Ommatoiulus sabulosus | reverse complement strand
CCAGGTGGCAGCACGTGCCCGATATCCAAAATGGTGACTATGCAGCAGAAAACGTTTTGTGTGCTCTAGTATGCGAGCTGTTGTGAACAGCATTGATAGGGACACATACTTCAGCTTTTATTGGCCGAACTGGACTACCGTGTGTCGTGTGACATGAGGATCTCACAGACTCACACGTGTCATTTACTATTGTAACTGTAATATTTTCCTAAATATATCTTTTTAAAACCCGATGATTTTTTTGTAATAACCCTGTACACTGAATATCCATAAATGCCAATGTTCTTGATGGTAATTATACGCGTTATAAATGAGCACAATTTTAATAAGATTAATTATGTTGTTGTAAAAAATTCATATCATACATGACCACCCCCTTACTTTCATGGAGCTCCCATTAATGGACTCGCCAATCTGTCAAACTCTAAATATAATACAGTCAATGACAATGTCAAAATCAGACTGTATTTTCCGAGCATACTTGTAAGCCTGAAAGAGGGATATTTCCGTAAATCCTATTCATCATAAAACTCAGCTTAGTACGCAAACCTCTCTTATAATACCTTGCCCACAAAATTGTCATGGGAAATGCATCGTTGAACATTGCGAGGGAATTGGTTATTGTCGCAAAGCTGTGGCCCAAACGCAGCTCATGTACGATTGTGTGGAATATCATATCCACAAATGATGTTCGGATGACGAATTACTCGAATTATTATGGTAATGCGTTAAATGGTTTGTTATTCATCCTTCTATTCCAGATGTCGCACCAGATGGCTTCGCATTAGCCAATTTCAAAAACAGATTCCCGCATTTTAGAAACGATCAATATTTAACGGAACATCCTTACTATATACTGTATACACTCAACTGACCGCAGTTTATTGTTCCTTTAATCATATATAACTGTGCTCAACAGCATTTCAAATGTAATTTATCTAAACTAATGTGACTTAAGCGAGGCCATAACCCCTATATAGTTGGCTTCAAAGATAGTAAATTGTAATTAAGGTTACACATTTAGTATGCGAGTTACGAAAATGAAGGATAAGGTACATTCAACAACAGATAACATTTTTTGAAATATCAAAGGGAACAAAATGCGTTTTAGTTTAGCTCCTTTTAACAAAACGTTCAAGCATTTGATGGGGTTTTTTTGCGGTTGAAAATGAAAATTTAGATATTACGAGCGTATCCTTAAACCAGAAATAGGAATAAAGAGAATCATTTTCTTAATGATGACAAATAGGTTTGAAAATTTATATAAAATCATGTCTTAAATGGGCAATTACAATTGATTAATTAATTTATAAAGAAAATCCAATTGTTCTTTCATATGAACACGAATGGTACTTGTAATTACAATTTTTGAATTTCTTTAAAAACCCATCACTTCATTTTAAGTCAATCGTAACACCAGTCCCCGAGCGAAACGCAACATGCTCTCAAACTTCAAGATCAATAATTAGGAAGAAACCATGCACGAGCAGCTGTTAAAAGCTACGTAGTAACAAATGCTTCCAAATCGTTCATAAATGATTTAATACTGCAAGAATGAAAAAATCTCGCATTTATGGGCTTTAAATGATGTTTGATAAATGTTTGCTTTGACTCCAGAACAGATGGCATTCGCTTTCAGCATGAAAATGTCATTAATTCAAAGTTGATGAATTATAGGTCAATGTGTATGTTAATCTCGCTCATCCATACTCGAAAGAGGTTTACGTATGCAATCAACTAACTCACGCAACCGTCTCATTAATATTTCGTCGGAGTTTGCGCGAAGAACCCGTAGTAGCCAAATTAGAACAATGCTTAAAAATTAAACAATGAAAAAAAGAGCCACCACGAAACCTGCCTTTGATAAATGGCTATTGATTTTGCACGACTAAACAATGGCGAGTCTAAATTCCACTCGATGAAATGGATACCATGGCCGTAATGAGAATTTCAGATCGTTAGTTACTGTAAAGTCATGTTTCAATATGAACACGCGATACCACTCCATAAATTGGGCAAGCCCAGTTGAATCCAACACAACGAAAGCGAATCTAAAGGGCAGCGAACTTGAGGCTGTTGTATAAAATTGCAAGAGCAGTTTTTCAAAAGTCAAAGTATTGAGTTACGAACGAGGGTAATAGCCAAAGAAGAACCCCAAAAGGTTCTTTTTCAAGAACCTTCTAAAAGGTTCAAAAGACAAAAAAAGTTTAATACACTCAACCATTTTAAAGTTTTGTTTTAAATGGGAGATTTTCGTTGTAAATTGAAAGGGTTTAAAATAAGGATGATTCTTTTTGGCAATTCTTTTTGGAAAATTTCAGTTCACGAAATCCTGATCAGTATCACCCATTCCGAAGTAGTTATGTGATTGATATGTTTTCATTGTAAAAACGAAGTGATATTAGGCTGAATAGCTGCTATAACCCAGTAATTTGAACTAAATCGTTGACAATTTGGAACAAACATCCAACTCATATTAATTAAAATATGGTATTCACGTGGTTGCATGTGTTTCTTCCTGAAAATCTAGTTCTATTTAGTTGTACAACTGCTAAGGTATACAGAGTAAAAATTGAAATATTAAGCATAATATATTGATCTAACCTAACCTAACCTATATCATAACCTGACCCAACCTAAAACGTTCAAATTATTTGCCAATCATCTCAGTCTTCACTGTACACCATGCAGCAGTTATACATCTAAACAGAACTAAACATTTCAGGACGATAGCAGCTATTCGTTTTCACAACGAAAGCATTACATTGGAGTGAACTGAAATAATCCACACAAAAAATTAACTTAACATCGTTTTTATTTTCGACATCCAACCTCAAGCGGCAAGCCAACAGTTAAGCATAAAAAGATACTGCGCGCAAAACTGAAAATTTCTGGTTTTGGAAACCAGCTTTCACCTGTTGAGACATTTTTGAAGAGGTTCCTCCAAGAACCTTTAAAACTATGGAACCTTCCTCGGAGGCCAATATTGCTGATTTGGTCGACATTTTTAGTTTAGGGGCTTCCAAGCATCTTTATGAAAAAAAAAATGGAGTTTTTCCAAAGAACCTTGAATGAACCTCACCTTTTTTTAAGGCTGCCAACAGTTCGATTAATTTGCTGCTCTAGAAATTCTCTTAAATACTGTCACTGGCTATAGTTTTTGTTTACCTCGTCTAACTGATCGAACGACAATATAAATATTTATACTGCATCGACGCCTAAAATTTCTTTCAACGTTGTATCACTTCGACAAGTTATCCATGCAAAAATAGACGGCGCAACTTGGTTAAACGATGCCTTAATTGTATACTCGCCACCCTTCAAACATCAAACACGACGGCGTTAGCTAGAGCCTGGAACATGCACAAGATGATGATATCAATCCGAGACTAAACACTTCGCGCAGCCCTATTTTACCACGAGCTAATGGAGCTTACGTCTGAATAAATGTTCCACGAGCTAATGAAATAAACAACTGCTAGAATTGACGCTCAATTTGAGAGACGCGATAATATGCAGCGAGCAATTGACTCGAAACGTTAATGATAACAACGGGCTGCGAGAGTGGCCCATGTAAAACAATCTCGTATAACGTCGAAATCTTTCTTTAAAAAAAAAAAAAAAAAAAACATGAACAGAGTCATGCAATGCAGAAATTGATGAGCGAGACAATTGAAGTTGACTCTGGGCTGCCAACTAGCGTTTGACTTTCTAATTAGGTTCGTGTCAGGCCCATGATCTATCATTGCCGAGTGCGAGAACGGAATGATTATTTCGGTATATAGCTCCGATACAATGTTTCGTAACGCTGCAGTGCATATTTAACGCCGCACAAGCAGCTGCCAAATCTGTTTTCTCGGCAAACTCTGGCAATTACATAAGTGTGGACGCGAGCATTGCAAATCGATTGGCAACGTGATTAACTGCGTACGAGTCCTCGCAGTTCGCTCGCAGATGCCTCGATAAAGACACGAAGAGAAACTAATTAAATCGTCCTCATTAATGAAAAACTCATTTTCAACGGCCCAATGGATTTCTGCCGTTTTTTAAATGGGGCTCGATGCAGGCATTCATCACTGCAAAACTGCTTAAAACGCAGCTCCGTAATTAATTCGAAAGTCTAGCCTGATCACCGGCTTGATTTTCGACTAGCCACGCGACGCCATTAAAAACTCTGCCATTTTAAAAGCCCAATTTGCCAGTCGCATTCATTCTATTCTTTTGCCCACAAAACGCAGATGTTAATCAGTGCTAGTAAGGTAATTATCCTTTTTTTCCAAATTAAGTTTTGAAACCCTGATATGGCCTGCGAATTGGTTACTTCGTGGAAATAAAACGGCTGCTGCGTTCATTACGAACATTAATATTCATTTAAATTTAATATATCTGGATTGGGATGGACAGATAATGCCATGCTGGTATCTTAATGCTGATATCTTCGTACATGTATGTGGTGTAATACGTTTGCGCAATAACCACAGAGACCTCTGAATCTATCTATTCCATGTTACTTGAAGATATTTTCGTATTTAGATAAATATACGAATTAAAATTTAAAAGCTGTACACTTTCAAAAAAATTGAGGTTCATTCCGAGTTCTTCGGAAAAACATCGCCCATTTTTTCCTAAAGATGCTTCGAAGCACCTCAACTAAAAATGGCGACCAAAACAGCAATTCTGGCCTTCAAGGAAGGTTCCATAGTGCTAAAGGTTCATGGAGGAACCTCTTCAAAACCAAGAAACGTTCAGTGTTAATTGCGCGCAGTTTCTTTTCATTGGGATGGACATCGTAAATCGGATTTCGATAATAAAATCAATATGTTATGGTAATTTTTTTTTAATTATTTCAGTTTACTCTATATTGCAATGTATTCATTGAAGAAAACGCATTGCTACTCGGTTGAATAGCTGCTATCGTTTTGAAAATGTATAGTTCTGTTTTGATGTACAACTGCCATGGTGCACAGTAAAAACTGAAATGTTTGTCACAGTAATTTTAATTACGTTTTAGGTTAGGTCAGGTTAGGATCGGTTAGGGTAGGTTAAATCAAATAATTGTGCCCAATATTTCATTCTTTACTCTACTCTGAATTTACTTATAATAGCAGGTATTCAGCCTAATATCACTTCGCTTACCCAATGAAAACATAGCAATCACATATAACTACTTCGGATTGGATTTGATAACTGATCAGGATTTCGTGGACTGAAATATTCCATAAAGAATTGTCGTTCAAAATCATCCTTATTTTGAACCCTTTCAATTTTTTCATATATACAACCTTTTATATTTAAAACAAACCTTTAAAATTAAGGGCTGAACCTCATTTGTGTATTTGGAACTTTTTAAAGGGTTCTTGAAAAACAACCTTTTTTGGGGTCCTTCGAAGTACCTAAAAGATTCTCCTGGTGTTGCAAGGAAAAGAAGCTCAAAAGGTTCTATTTGGTATATGTATTTTAGAGTCAAGTCGCTACATGGAAGCTCAATCACATATCCGAAAGCAAAAATGCAAATCCTGAAAAACTTGTAAATAAAACAAGATCCTTGTTCTAAAAGATTCCTGCCATTCAAACATAGTGGTACAGGATCTCGCGAGAAGCCATTTTTGCATGGTTCAAAACAATGTTCACAATGTCAATAGCAGATAATGGTCATCCATGTAGTCTACCTTTGAACAAAAAACGTTAAAATCGATATTGAATTGTTGCTGAAGAACAGTGCGTGAAAATGCTTTGTCAATTACGAAAGACATTTTGATGAAATAAAATGTTATGACATTTTTATAAAAGTCTCGTGGTTGGCCAGAAATGTAAAACGCGTTTAGATCTTCATGATGGCACCTTCTATATACATGTATATAATAGACACATCATATGGTTATTTTGAAATTCTACAAGCACCACATCTCTCGTCGGAAATATCTCAAGAACGTGCTGGTCTATATCCAACATCAATGCGTATGATTTTTCCAGGAATTTTGCATACAATTATAATTATTTCAGTTATAGTCTCGAAAAAATAACGAACTGCGTAATACAAGCACGACAAGGGTGGATTAAAGCACTTGAAAAAGTTGAAACTGAATTTCTCGTAGCTATCACGAGAGCCATAATGATATTTTTTTCTCCCTAGCACCTAAGTATATAAGTCGCATATATACGAGCTCATAAGAGCTGTCTACTTTCTTTTGAAATATCTGACAAAGACCAAATACTTGAATCTTAACTGCCAAGAAAGCCTAGATTAATGCAACGGAGATGACATCTCACCACGATGGCAGTTTCGTGTCTAACCCTTGTTATCCATGTACGTTTCTTTCTCAGGAAATGTTACATGGAATGCTATCTTTTGATTACACAAAGTGCAAGAAACTTCTCGAAAAAAAAATATCCCTCCAAATGGAAAGCCAAAAAAAAAAATACAAAAAAATGGCCTGAAATTGTAAAAGCGGGCAGGAAAATGCGCCAAAACATTATATGCGAGCTATGAATCTGTGCTTTAGATATAAAAAATATATGAGATGATGGCAGCCACCTCAGCTTATTCCTTATTACTTCATTGTGCGCTATTTTCAAGTAGGCTTACACCGCATAACGAGATTTTATTTTTTTGCAAAAATCGATGAAAATGCTCGGACGTGTAAACCCAACATCTCAGGAAGAAGAAAAAATCAACATAAAAAGTTTTAACATTTTAATGCGTAGGCATGCGCGCTTTAAATGGTAATGCAGTTTCCCCGCAAGTTCTGCGAAGATTTCGCAGTTTAGTGCCACTATACCTCTCACGAAATTATTGCACCGCACTTAGAGACGAGATAAAAATGTGACAGCTATTTTCGATAAGCCTTCTTGAAGTGCGCTTTATTCATTAAGGCGAAAGCGTGTAATGCTAGACGACTAACAATTGACGGCAATAATCCGAAGCAAATTCAAAGTACAACAGATTTTGGTTTACGTATTCAAAATAAAGACATTGGCAAAACAAATCTGACATCGTGATGTACCGCATAATCTGGCATGCACGCGTTATTCAATAAATATAATAGCAAGTCCGTAAGATTTTAAGAGCTTTTATTTTTTTGCAACAATTAATGCCCGTTTTAAATTCAATCGTGTAATCGCGACATATATTTTAGTTCCATTTTGTTCATTTAATCAACACATTTGAGTTAAGGGGGTCTACCAGTGATCCGTATCTATGGTAATTTTTTCGCAGATAGTTTTAGGCATAAAATTCGATATTATCAATATTTGTTTTTGTCTATACAGTTTTGTTCATTCCAGTTTCATCGGAAAAATTCCGCCTTTTTTTTTTCATAAAGATGCTTCGAAGCACCTCTTCAGGATTGTCAAACCACGTGAAAGCTGCATTCCAAAACCAGAAACTTTAAGTGTTGCGCGCAGTTTCTTTTTATGATTAACTGTAATTGGCTTGATGAAATCGGATTTCGAAAATAAAATCAATATGTTAAAGTAATTTTTTATTATTATTTCAGTTTACTCCATTGCATACATTGTGAGAACGTATTGCTATTCGGTATAGCTGCTATTGTCCTGAAAAGACATAGTTCGGTTTAGATTTACAACTGCTATATGGTGTACAGTAAAAACTGAACGTAATTTGAACGTTTTAGGCTAGGTTAGATCCAGTTATTTTGCCCAATATTTCAAATTTTACTTTATGCCATAGCAGTTGTCCATCTAAATAGCACTAGATTTTCAGGAAGAAAACACATGCAACCACGTGTTTTCGTGTCTTCGTTTCACAATGAAAACATAGCAATCATATTTTACTTCGGAATGGATGATACTGATGAGGATTTCGTGATCTTATATATTCCATAAATTAAAGGGTTCAATGTATTGAACCTTTTCTATTTATAAAGAACCTTTTTCATTTACAAAGAACTTTTAAAAGAGTTCAGTGTATTAAACCTTATTTGTGTATTTGGAACCTTTTAGAAGGTTCTTGAAAAAGTACCTTTTTGGGGTTCTTCGAAGTACCTTAAAGGTTCTCCTGGTGTATAAAGGGAAAGAACCTAAAATAGTTCTATTTGGTATACCTTTTTTAGAGTGTAGATTAAGTGTATATGTCTAGATGACGCTTTTATTTTCTAATTTCAAATGCTGTTTTAATTAATTTAAAATTAAACGTCTGGAAAATTTAATAATGCCAAGTTTAAATTCCCTAGTTATTTATATACTTTCGTTAGCCGGTCATATTTTTCTATTATTTCTTATTTTCATTTGTTGAGCTTACTTTGACATAATCCTCTTTACATACAATAGTAGACTCTCTTAAGCTGAAGAAAAGTATAGTTTGACACTGGGGAATCAACGTTAAAATGATGACGTAGGTGCACTTTTGCGCAGGTAAGTTGCGCCAGAACGTCTTAATAATGCTAGTAGGACTCTACAGGCATATGTTTGTGTACATATGCGCATCGTCTGTTTACGTTTTTAAGCTTTATGTGTGGAAATGAAGTAATTTTCACTATTACATTTGAAATTAAATATTTACATATAAATGCAAGTTTGCTACAACAAATGACAATATCTAAAATAAAGATGTAAACTTAATAAAAAGTGCATGCATTTCTATTTCAAGCAAAAGACGAAGAAATGTCAGTGTAGTTAAAGACACATCAATGATTAAGTTCATTGAAAATGCATGAACTTATTTCGTGGACAGGTTTTACGATCTAAAGCAGTAGAAAAAAATCTGGATTCTGCGAAATAAAAATCATCAACAAAATCGCCATTTATCTTACTCCTACGAAAAAGAAGAAGAAGCAAGAATTTGCTATATAGAAAACAAAAACAAGGGTCTATTTCGGGTCATAATAGAAGTCTTGTTTTTGCAGTGTCGCAAACAAGAGGACGCCAATCCGGATGAACAACAGCTAGTCCATGCATATATGGAGTGACGCCTGCGCCCTCGTGGACGCCATCACGAAATAATTTATCATGTACGGGTATTTGTATCTGAAGATTGTCTGAATTGCAAAATATTGACTGAAGGAGAAATTCACGTCTTCTATCTCGTGTTTTGTCTCGGAGGATTTCATAGAAAAACACTCGCGTCTGCCAGAGCTGTGAAGATAATGTCACATAGGCTGCTTTCCTCTAGAAGAACATAAAAAAAACACGCAAGAACGAAAATAAAACATTAACCTTTCGCTTATCTACAAGACTAGCGGCCGGATGCCGCATTCTCCTATTAATCACTAATCGATATTTGTCGATTATGGATAATAGCCTTTTGAATAGGTTTCGACAGGAACCTTCGAGTAAATGGACAATAGTTGTTATTCGATGGCTAAAGCGATTGGTGCATCGCAAACATTAACCACATAATGCGTTTCATTTATGCAACACGTGTAAAAATTCATCACATTATTAATTGCTAGTAGCACATTTTGAAACTTATACACGATAATTTGAAATTCATTGAAAACAATTTGAATTTCAAAAAATGCCATATTGGGGATCAAGACATGCAACGTGCAACATGCTAATATGAAATTGACAATGCCTAGTTCTAATTATCTTGGTCATCTCTACATAAAAATGAATTGAAAATATTGAGCTATCTTCGAAAGACTCCCTCAGAGAACGAATCACTAACAGGCCATCTTAATTTCGCAGATATGCACTTGATACTGTAAAACACGTAATGGGCGTGTTTTGAAACTTCGCAAGCTGTTTGCTAAATTAAGATGGCCTGTTAGTGTTTATTTCTCTGTGGGAATTTACGTGTTTTACAGTATCAAGTGCACTTCGGTAATTGCAATAGGGGAACTCAAGAATGTAGATTGAGACCAGCAGTTGTGGCTGTAAGTGAGTGGTTTGAACTGGTTTGCCGACTGGTTTGCGTTGCCATCTAGGTAAAAATCCAGTATTCTTATTGGCTAAACGAAAGTACATCCATCAGGGAACAAAATCACGAAAAAGGGCTGGCAGATCAGCAATCCTACAGCTGTAGTTTGAGACAAGCCGAAATTTTGGAAAATTCAGGTAGCATGGAGTACCATTAACGTTGATAAAAAGGTGAGTAATTTTATTTTACAGTAAAAAACAAATGTGTATTTGGTATTTATGTACCAAAAGAAAAGTATCAAAGTGTCGGTAGAAAAAATGTAAAGTGTCAACTCACTTTAACGGCGATACAAATTGGGAATTTTGAACTGCGCATGCGCCACTAGGCGGAGCCAAACCTGCTGCCATTTATCTAGGGCAGCCTGTTGGCGTCCAAGTCCAACTACATTGTTGAGTTCCCTAAATATTGTAATAAATATAGAAAATTGTATCTTTTTTATATGGTTTAAATAAATACTACATGCCACACGCGTATTGTGTTTTACAACATCAAGTTGATATCTGCTATAGTGATATTAAATGTAACCGCAGGAAATTCAAGTTTACTTTTCTCTCTGGCTTTTACACCGACGCTATCTTTTTCGAGTAAATCGTGTTTTTTTTTCTTAACTGAAATTCCGCGAACGAGTGCAGTATAGCAAAACTTCAAAATCATCGATCTTAGCAAAGTGCAAGTTTAGTAACCACCACTTTCCCTTCTTATCAGTCGCGATAACAATAGGACGTAATGACCACCACATGCAATGTCTAGGAAAGTTCGTGCATGCTATTAAGTCTCATCTCGGAGACGTTCATGCAAGAAAAGATGCTGGAACCAGCGTTCGAAATTTATTCTCATTTGATGATTGCATAATTTCCGTGGGCCCATTGCAGCGATGGATTCCTCTTAAAGAATTTCTCGCAACAGCGGGCGAGCTAATTATTGCCTTTTCACACCGTGATGCATTTAAATTTCTGAGCGAGATCTTCAGTGCGCTTTCCATCGTAGAAAAAGGCAGGGTTGATAGGGGGGTTTGCGTGTGCCATTATCGCCGTTCATCCCCTTTAAAGACTAAATTACCAGTGTTCTCGCAACGAGGGAGCTGCGTGCAATTCTCTCTCTCTATACATTAACGTCTTCATATTATAGATCCTTCTATTGTTTCAACGCAGGCCCTCAGGCTTTCGCAAAGTTTTCGCAGCAATCTGGAGCATGTAGAATGCTTATTAGTAGACTTAACAGATATAAAATAGTTGCATCAGATTTCAGACTCCAGTAGCTACGACACCAGCCGCCGGTATGCTTAATTTATAAGCGCACTTTCGAATGCCTATTGCAGCTCTTCTTCGCATTTTAAGAGCGCGCAATTTCCAGCGCTCGTAGCGCTGCGAAAAAAGGCTCAAAACCCTCGACATAAGCGATGAAAACATGAGCATCCAGAAAGCGAATTAAACGCAACGAGAACACCACTCAGCGACCGTTCACACGTGACGTCGTCATTTCGGTTAAAACAAACCATACTGAGCCACAGCATCTATCTATACTGTATATATAAAATACAAAACGCGTCCATCTTGGACTGGCTGGGTTTGTTTGTGGGTCAAGGGGCCGTTCAAAAAGGACGTTTTGGACTAGCGCGTAGGGAGGGCCTGCATTGCGAAGTAGCCCGTTTCGAATGGCCCCTGGACAGCCGCGTTTCGAGTGTGCCATGGGGAATTCCAAGGCCATAAATCTTCCTACAAATTTCTCACCCGGGGCCATAAAGCTATCAAGTAGTAGGTAGGTGCGCATGCGTGGCCGAGGGTAGGCGCTGAACGGTTCTCTCCAAACTCAGCTGGAAATGGTGACGAAGTTAAAATCCAATGCGCAATTCGATATGAACGATAGGGATTGGTTGATTTTCATCGTATCGCCATTGCTATTGGTAACTGCAGCCCGAGCAAAGCCGGGTAGACCAGCTAGTACTGTATAAAGATGAGATGTATGTTTGTATGTGGGTGACTTAGTGGGCGAAAAGTGTTTCCATGAAGCGCTTTTGCTGAAGTGGTATTGGGGTGCTGCGGTCATGATTCGTTCATTAGGCCTACTTCGTCACTTCAGCAAGTACACTATCGGTAAGTACAGCCCGGCAACTTCACCCCCGTTTTATACTGCTAGTACGTATAATATACAGGTAATATAAGTAGGCTCCCTCCGTGTCGGCGCCTTTGATGTTCTGGTGGGGAAAACACTGTAGCGCCGCCCTGTTGGTTAGCAGATATTAATTCGCCTTTATCCACGCCCTGCGCTTGTAAACGAATCGTAGTTGGGCGTGGCTTCATCGTATAAAGATATACTCTAGAATCCAGTTGGCGCTGCGAACGCAATGCAACGTCATGAAAAACATGTATTAAAATACCTTTGATTTGATAACATACTATAGAAATCGATCCTATAGGCCTGCATGGAGACTAACACTATAGGTTTTTATTAAAATGTGAAAATTATTTTTGATGAATCAATTATTGAGTGGCGCATATCAAAAGCGAATGCGTCGAGGTCTTGTACACAATAATTGTATTTACAGTAACTGACAGTAGTCTAGTAGAATCAAAATAGGGCTGCAAATGTTCCACTTTAATTTAGAATATACGCGTGTTCATAAACATTATCGTATTGGAATATGATTCGCCCACCCTCTTCGTGTTCTAGTCATTAGATCACTCGGATCTATAACTTTTAACATACCTGTAGTATCAATTTTATTCAATTGTGAAATTGCATTAGCTTAGTATTTTTAATAAGATTGGAACAATTCCTCTTTCTCAAACTTTTTCCAAAAAATGTAGCCTCCTTCGGTCGGCTCGTATTTAAACTAACCCGCATTAACGATCGACATTCACAATTTGACTCTACTTTGAGCATCCTAAGATGGCTGCAATTTCAAATTCTTTGCACCATTTTTGAATTCACCGCGCACTGTCCGCTGTTTGTTTAAATCGTCCAACTGATTCATTTTCATCGATTCATGTTATCTATAAATGTGAATAAATTATCACACCAGACCAGTTACTATGCAAAAATTGACGGCACTACTTAACTAAAAGAGGTCGCGTCGTCGCAGTTTTTACGGGCAATAAAATTATAGTGACCATTAAACGAACAAGTTTCAAAATGACCCATTCAGCAATATCGCTATAGCAATTTCTGAAACACGTCGTAAGCGTTGCATTGTGGGAATTATTAACGACCTACGACCTCGCATTTTGTGAATACACGGGGTGAGTGATGCATAGACATTAATAAAGTTTACGTCGCACTGATCATCTCAATTCTCATATAAAATGCTCGAAAAACGAATTAAAGATTTTCAACGAAGCCAATAATATTACAACATTTTCATTGTGCTTCACTGCATACTAAATTCGTCATTTGCTAATTAAATAAGGGTAAAATGAATGTAATAAGTCTGTCAAAAAAAAGGCATGAACAATAAAGACATTTGTAAGAGTTCGATAAATTTAAAACCTGTAGAACATGAACAAATACGTTCATGACATCCAGCAAATTAGACTGGTTTAGACTATCAATGTGTTATTTTCAAGCACTTTACGAGTATACGGGAAGCCCACAAATTTCCGTTTTCAGGAACTCGCAAAAGCTCGTAAATAGAGGGGAAAAGTATATATAATCGTATTCAAATTTACAAAAACGTGTGTCTCAATTAAGTTATAGAGGTTGCAGATGTCCGCTTTGTCGAATAACACGATGGTCCACATAACTGTTTGGAACATTGACACGATGTGAAAACTTTCTATCAGGACAACACAAGATGTTTTTACACTTTTTGAGAAAAGAAACCTTTCATAGGGTATTGGTCGTTTAATTGAGAGACTGCTTAACTACATTGAATGTTAATTAATGAAATGCGGATGACGTGGTATTTCAAACTTGCGTTGCACCATCGAGAAAGTTGTCTAAAACAATGTGATGGGTAATAAAAAACGTTTTCGAAATTCCTCGAATTGGAACACAATTTAAGGCCTCACCAATGAAGTACCCTATCAACATTTTGATTAAATTAACCTAGATAGGCTATCATCAAATAACGAATAAAATCTTTTATCAGAGCAGCAAATTGCTCCAGCAATACAACATTTATTCCCAAATGCCTCCCCATGCATTGTGTTTCTCTTTTTGTGAGGGCATTAGAGAGCCCCATTTACGCCCATCAGTTTTGTCTGGAGAACCTCGATGGTTCCGATGGTTAAATTACTCTTCGACTAATTAATTTACATGCAAACATTTCGCCATATTGCTATCATTTCAACCATCAACTGAGCCTTTTACGCCGTGCAGAGTTGAAACAATGCTAGGTAATTAGGCTGCACAATGAGACCCAATTAAGGGTCCTCCTCGTCTTAATTCTCAAACTTTGCAATGAGGAGTTCAGCTTTACTTTCGCTCGTTTTAGTTCCTTCCTCCCAGCATGGCTACGTGCCTCATGCTAGGCCCTAATCGATTGCTATTCACCTCCCATGATGAAAACCATCTCTTTCTCGTGGGTGCCACGCTGCTATTCCCTTTCAGAAGTTCAAGACATCCTCCCTGACTTCAGCTGCCATTGCCGCTATATTACGGCCGTATAAAATACAAAAAATAGTAAAAAAATCCTTGGCACGAAGACAGAAGCTCTCCTACGGACAAACTCAGTTGTCTGAAATAAATGAAAATGCGCCACGCGCCATGGAAGCCTCGCTGCATGGGCACCTCCTCATGCTGGTCAGGGGAAGCTTTTCATCGTTCAAGACGGATGTCCCTTCCCGAGACACCAACAGCATCCTCGGACCGGTTTCGACCATTTGCGACTGATCGTCTTGTGTCTCGCAATTAAATGTTCCACCAGATGTATCACGTGCTGAGTGAGCATGCGTGCATGGTGGGAAAAGCTCCTTGTCATTTCAAAGGTGATGAGAACGCACGGGTCCACCGAGGGATTTTTGTTTATACGCAAAAAGAACCTTTTTTATACATTTTTTATACAAATGTACTTGCATGGTCGAGCATATCTAATTAGAAATTGCAAAAAGTGAAATTCCTCAAAATCCTGAAACATTTTGAACATCGAAGTTGCGCCACAAGTGGAGGATTCCACCCCAGCTCCTCATGGTCTAAAGTACATAAACTTTGTTTCAGAAGTAAAATTATTGAAAATACTTTTTAAAATTACCCTCAGGCTATGAATTGGGTTCCAATTTGGGTCCGCCAGACTTGAGTCCCATTGCCAAGATATCTCGAAACACTTCAGATCCCGAGGATTTTGGATAAGGGCTACTCAACCTGTTTGACAAACATGCTAACGTTTCCGGACAAACATGCAATCACAGGACATGTACTCGCATGCGCCGTGTTTAAAAAGAAGCTAGTTTTCTAGGGCATTAAAAGTAACCACATCAGTAAAATTAGGACAAGCCCCTCATTCACGATCAAGAGGACCACGTTTGTCTTGAAAAATTCCGAAATGTCCCATATAGCCTATTTAACATTTAACCGAGTATTACACCGTGAAGACATTTTTAGTTGGCAACATTTTTGATCAAACGTCGTCTGCTATACTTCATTTTTTTCATAGATAATCGTCGAAAATGACCATATTTTCTGATTTTTTGAATATATTTCAGTATTTTCGCATTATCTGAGGAATATAATAAACACTCGATTTTATATGCTGTTTTTACGCTATTGAAATGTTGGCCTTTTTAAGTATTTATGAAATATGATGCCTGTACTCGCTGAGACGATATAAAAAGATTTTACGATGACTCCGATAATTCAAAAATACCGATATACACAACAACAAAAAATTGGAAAATAAAGTCAATTTCGAAGAATATTTCTCAACCCAATGAAGGAGCAGACGACTCGCGCATAGGTTTAACACTTAGAGGGTTGACTAAAAATGTTGCCAACCAAAAATGTATTCACAACACCAATGTAACATACATAGCCTTTTAAAACGAAAATCACACGACCTCTCTATGCAAATGACGTCTTCAATGATTATGTGGTTCACAGAGTAGAGCATAAGGATGGATTTTCAAGCTTCGCATTTAGGACTGACTCATTTTTCCTCGCCTGCCTCAAAGTGCCCAACATACTAAGGTCGACATCAGGAAATGAAACGCGAGTCTGGTTTTAGATCCGAAAAAGCTTTCATTTTGCGGAAGGTATCCATGCATTAGTTCCTCCATTCATAATTCATATTACGGCATCGCCACTACAGCCAGTCCTAGCCAATGGCAAAGAGGCTGCAAATGGCTCGTTGTGGCACCCTATACATTCACGGTACCTATATACGCTATTGGCGTATTGGGTATAATATATAAGCCATGAAGGTCCTGTTATCAAGATAGAGACTTAATGTCAATCTCTTTTTTTAAAGTCTCTTTTTTTTTCTGGCGCGCTGCTGCCAGTGAACCAAAACGAACTCGACGAAATCCTAATGGTGATAGGGTTGCTAGCAGAAAAAGGATTTTTTTCTTCTACTTTTTCTTCGTTTTTTTATTTATTCTCTCCAAACGATTCCTGGAGCTTGTTGGAACCACTCAGTCATGCGTATAAAACGGATAGCAAATGGAGGAAACTAAGTGCGAGTGTGACAGAATGGTTATTACGCAAAAAGTCCTCAAGAATGACTGAACATTTTACTGCTAGAACTTGATTATAGAGCATATACTCCTCGGCGATTAAGGGCATCGAGCAATTTACATTGTTTCAGTCTCCGTGGCGGATCGTTCTTGAACATCGACGATTAAATGTCACCGGAAAAGCCTCTGAGAATTGCTGGATGGCCTACGTCATCCTCCTTTTATGGTGCACACTCTCGAGCGAAAAAAAAAACTAACAACGCTTGTCTCGATGGAAGGTTTGCGATTTTGATCCAATTTCAGTCGTTGTTCATTTCTTGTTTTTGTCCAAAACAACGTTGTTTACCGATGCATCGCAATAAAAATAGCTCATAAAATGTCACGGCATGCTCGTTTAGTGGTCAGCGTTTTGCATAAAATGGTGCTCGGCGAGGCATGATGCCCTCTGGTGATATTCTAAACAGCCTGATTCTATCAAATAAATGGTGTCTCTAAAAACCTGAGCTTCTGCGATAAAGCTTTATATGCATAAGACAACATCATACAACATCATCGCCTATTGTGGTAAAATTCCAAACTCAGGTGAGTTTAAGGGTGCATTTAAGCAGATATTTCCTTGCAATGAGTGATTGGTCTCTTATCTTGACCAATAGAACATCTGCATCAGAATTACGTCAGAGTAATGTTGTACATTTTATTTTAATTCACTCAAATTAATGTACGATCAAAGTTTTTTAAAAACTGATAGTGTTTAACTAACGGTCGGTTGCAACGCGTGCAATAAATCTGCTAATTTTAAGTTTAAGCTAACATAAAAATTAATAATCCACTCTTTGGAGCCACTCTGTAATAGAAAGCCACCCCATTTTTTGTATTTCCTGTTATAATTACGTAAATTCTGTTTGTACAGTTAAATATATAGGATAATTAGGAAATTATGTGTGCTTTATCCAATGATGTTGTTACATTTGACCTACGACAATTGTTTCACGGAAACATGTGCTCAAACTTTTTTACCGTAATACGTAGGACAAAATGTCAAATTAGAAAAGGAGGGGAATAGAATGTTTGCATGAAGCCAACCGCTTTTATCTTCATTGGCAATTATTTCACGTTGTTACAATGTTGTTAAAAAATGGCAAACG